>SJYQ01001370.1:41516-53144 GCA_006410935.1 Redunca redunca
TCTTTTTTAATATTCTCTGCTATTTATTATCTTCAATAATTATAAACATTTTGCTTTATAATATTTTATATGATTCCATTAACTTCACTCTTTATAGTCCTTCCACCTATTTTGTCTACTAGCTTTTTCTTATGGTGTATAGTTGCTTTATGACCTTTGTTAGTGAGACTATTTTAGAAGCAATTGATTTACCTATTGGTGCTCCACTACCAGTGTTCTTGCCTGGAGAATCCCAGGGACGGGGGAGCCTGGTGGGCTGTTGTCTCTGGGGTCGCACCGAGTCAGACACAACTGAAGCGACTTAGCAGCAGCAGCAGCAGCAGCTCCACTACCATAGGCCTCTGCAATGATCCCTAACAAATGGTATGTGTGTGTTTCTGAACATTCACAGATTTCACAATTCCTAAGGTAAGGAATTAAAACAAGCCCTCACTCTAAATTTCATTTCCATGACAACTCACAGTGCAGGCTTGGTTTTTCAGTAGAAGGAGTCATTCCAAGATCCCTATTTTAGGAAGAATCCTCAATTCTAGTTCTTCACCTTTTTCAGGCCCTCTTCTGCTTTCATAAGGGTTAAAAGGTTAGGTCTGAGCAATAAGAGTTTCTAATATTTCAATCCTTTGATAAGTTACCTTAATATCTACTGACAAAACCCCCTTCATGACATTCTACCATCCTCCAAAATGTCATTGTGAGCAGTCAACCCTATAAATATTTATTTACAGAACTAAAAAATAAAAATGCTTACAAGATCACTGAAAAATTCCAAAGTGCAATATTCTACCTTACCTTCAGAATTCCATGGGCTTCTATTATGACATATTTTCCTTGATTCCCTAAAGGTTTACAATTTGTCCAAGAGTTTCTCATTCTAAGTCCCAAAAGAGAGTTTTGTTTTTTAACTGTCTCCACTACACTAAAAATTAATTTAAGGAACTGACCACTTTGCCCTCAAGAATTGAGTAATAAACCCTCTTGTATCCATTAAGGCTCTCTGAGTGTAGAGCTCCCCCAAAGCACCAAAGGGCAATTACTGTAAATCTGCCTAGACAGAGCTTTCACCATAGAGAAAATTTACTTCTCAAAGTTTACTCAGGGATGAAAAATAGCCTTACTGAGAAAAATAGTCTTTCTGAGAGTTCTGGCCCAATGTAAAGCACCCACATTTTAGTATCTTTCATCCAATAAGAGCAGTGTTTGAAACAGATTCTCACTGAAAATATTTGTCTATGGTCCCCATACAGCAATCCTTAAGATGGTAGGTACAAGAAAAATATGTATTGTCTTGATGGAAACATGAAAAATTGAGTGAATTAAAAATCATCTACTTCAATTAATGATCTAGATTTAAAAATGAAGACAGTAAGGTTCAGGGAATTTGGTGGTAAAATTGAGAATGTCATATCAGACTTGTTTTTATTGCAGTCTGCTTCAAATGAAGGGCAAATATTTCAGTGGTGAAGTCACAATGAATTCATCATGTTTAGAACTTAGCTCATTCCATCTCCAACTTTAGTCAGCAAAAGGATCAGCTGACAAGCTACTTAAAGTTCAGCTTCACAAAGAGCAGTGGGTCTGATTCAGTGAATTTTGTAAGTAGCCCAGAAATCAGTGTTTATTTAACATTTCTGGTGATTCTGATGCATGTGGTGTTGGAGCATACTCTGAATAACTGTCAGAGGTGCATGTGAAAAGTGAAAGTTATTCAGTCATGTCTGACTTTTTGTGACCACATGGACTATACAATCCATGGAATTCTCCAGGTCAGAATACTGGAATGGGTAACCTTTCCCTTCTGCAGGGGATCTTCCCAACCCAGGGATTGAACCCAGATCTCCCACATTGAAGGATTATTCTTTACCAGCTGAGCCACAAGCATATGTTAAGTCAAACAAAAGACTGTATTATATACATCCGCAGTGAAAATTCATCCACACACTATTAGAGAAACCCCCATGTGGCTATCTTCATAGCAGGTGCTATGAGCAGGTGCACTTGCTTGCCATGAGTCATTACATGCAGAATCCTCTTGCTGAACCAGCTGACTTTTTAAACCATTTAAGCAGTTCACTCATGTATCAATGGAAACTTTATACAATCAGTGGTTCTAAACTCTTCTGTCTCCCATGTACACCTGAAGGAGTTAATACTGTCTCATCACTTACCATGACTCCTTTCTTCATTCAATCTTGAACAGGAGTTGTCAGAACTAAGATAATCTTGGAATGACAAGGAAGAGGGGTAAATGCCATTTGTAAGAAACTCACAGTTGATTTTGATGTCCATTAAATTTTTACTTAGCTTATTTTTCTAAACTAAGATTTACCATGTGCTCTTAGTGTTTACAGGAAATATTTTTGTCTAATCTGTCTTAAATGCCTCATTTATGAAGTCATTTCTGATCCTCACTTCTGAAATTATTCCATCCATTCATGCTCTGCCACTCTTTGATTTATACTATAAAACATAATCTATATTGAAAATTTTTGTTTCCATGTTGCTAATAGACTAAATGCATGCATCCCTAAAATTCATATGCTGAAACTTAATCCCAGATGTAATGGTATTTGGATGTGGGCTCTTTAGGAGGTGATTAGGTCACATCATGAGGGCTTTGCTCTTATAAAAGAGGGTCCAGAGTATTCCCTTGACCTTCCTTTATATAAGGACATAACGAGAAGAAGCCATCTATGAACAAGGAAAAAGAACTTTATCAGACATCAAATCTACCTGGCATCCAGACTCAGATAAGATGGCTATTTTGAGATATTAGTCTGCCATCTTCTCAGTCAGCTGGCTCTCTGAATAAAGTCATATTCTTTACCTCAACACCTTGTCTCTTGAATATATTGGCTTGTCCAAGCAGAGTGAGCTTGGATTCAGTAACACTATTGTTTATAAGCTCTCTGTCTATGATATTCTGTGATAACAGTTCCAACTAAACATTCATACTTCTTCATGTGCTCTAACAGAAGCCTTGTATTATTCTTCTTTCTATCATCAGCTTTCAGCAAATTGCCAAGTCTAGAATAGGCTTTCAATAAAAACGTATGAAAGAAGAAGAGCAGGTGGGCTGGCACAAACAAATGCCCTGGTACATATGTTAAGAAATGTCTGAACATGTTTCTTGGTCCATAAACATATACAAGGGTAACTGGAAGCAAGATTCTTAATACTGTCATCAAAATCTTTGTATTTGTTAAAACTAAATATATGCATGTCTTCTTCATCTTTTAAATTAAAACATTGTATTTTGTAAAAGTAGGACAGCTTTGAATTATAGTAATGAAAGACACTTTGGATAAACTATATATATTTATATGATCCAAAGCATCCTACAAATAATGTTATTTGGTAAAGGATGCAGTATTAGAACCTCTAAAGGTTTCAGTAAACCTTACTGAAAAAATTCAAGATCTGAAAGCATTTTTAAATGATATTTCAGAGTACCCAAAAGCCTTCTCAAACTCATACAGTTGTTGTCATTTTTCTCCCCACCAGGTAAGAACTCTGCAAATTTGTTTGTATTGATTAAAGTCTGCAAAGAAAACACATTTATTTAGATTGATTCATGAAACTGACTGCTGTAATGAAAAACGGTACTACCTGTTTCAGTATTGGGCCCTGAAAATCAATTACAGGGCACTGAGACCATTATTTTCCTCTTATAAACAAAGGCTCTTTCATTTCCAGAACATTCCTTCTATGTAAAAGATGATGGACTAAGATATTATATCTAAAGGGGATATGCCAACATTTGCCTATTTAGGTTAGCTGAAAGCCGCAAAATTAATATTGGCTGGTTCTGAATTTTCCAGCTATGCTCAAATGAATACACCATTTTTGGAGAAAAAGAAAACAAGCCCTGTGTTTACCATGGCACTAACTTGCATGCTGATTCTTAAAATAAGAGTCTTACTAAAGTCATTTCAAAGAAAACCTCAATTCTATGAAATATCTAGTCTAAACGATTTAGAACTAGAAAGGATTCCTCCCTCAGTGTATGCTGCTTGGATACAATTAAGGAATGTTATGGTCTTGTGGAATTTCCAGTTTTAGCCAGTCAGAATCTAACCAAACCTTCCATCACACAAGTTTTAGTGGTACTTACTAGATTCTTTCAAAATGGAGTTGTTCTTTTTCTGGAAAGATCACTTACAATTACATCCAAGAAACAATGCTTAGAGTTTATTTTTAGAAGGAAGTGGAAGTGAAGGTCAAGATTAAAGCATACAACCACCACGGAGGCTCCACCCCAAAAGACCTCTTATACCTAAGTTCTAGGCTCTTTTATTATACTTCTTCTGGGGGGGATTTGGAGTCCTTAGTTTCTTCCTCTGCAAAGAATGAAAGGAAACTTCTAGTAAAATTAGGCTGAAAACTTAAGCATTAATTCTTCAAAAATCTTTGGGAGAAGTCGACCATGTATGTAGCTGATTTTTAAGTAGGCATAAAAGTTATGAAAAGTCAATCCCATGTTTTGAAAAAAGGTTACCAGTAGAGAGTAGGACCTGTACACACCAGAGTCAACTCTAATAGAGCTGATAATTGTTAATGAGTTATTGTTTTACCTGATGTAACTCTGCAAAAATATCAAAATAAAAAGTTTACTAAATAATAAAATAATGTGGCTGCACATAAATGTTCTACAGATGATATCTATCTTCTTTGAATGAATTCAAAACCATTTCAACACACATTTTTCCCTAATCCTAAAGCTTTGCTCCTGTGACTTGACGTCATTTAATTCTCATTCAAACTTTTCTCCCTTTTCTGTCCTTCCTCTACTACATCAGGGCTTTGTGTGCAAAATAGCTTCTTCCAGGCTCCAAGCCCAATTTCATCCATGCTTTTCAGATCTTTCTTTATAAACAAAATTGCTACATTTTAAGACGTGTTATTTAGATGACTACCTATCCAACATTTGAGCTTCCCAGGTGGTGCCAGTGGTAAAGAATCCACCTACCAACTCATGAGAGTTAAGAGACACAGGTTTGACCCATGGGTTGGGAAGAGTGCCTGGAGGAGGAAATGGCACCCCACTTCAACATTCTTGTTCAACATTCTTGCCTCGAGAATTCCATGGACTGAGGAGCCTGGCAGGCTACAGACAATGGAGTCACAAAGAATCAGATATGACTCAGCATTTGAGCAACTATCCAGCACTTGACTGATTTGTATTTGAAAGAGACTTAAGACATTATTTATTCCAACTTTACCATAATAAAATTAAGAATACTGAGGTTCAGAAAGTGTAAGTAATGTTACAAATTGCTCAGGCAAAGTAAAACTATCAGAATCTAGATTTGGTGACAATTCTTCACCAAATAAATGGGCTTTTTCTTGGGGGTGGTGGGGGTGGGAGCGGAGGCTGTGATTATTCTTAGTTTAGGCTTCAAAAATAGCCACAAACAGCCATAAATTTAAAATCATTAACTCTTCTATTAACAAAAATAATATACACAGTCCTTGAAATCTACAATATTGAAAAATATCATAGAAAATAACTTGTTAATCTTCTTCACTCCAAATATCCTTTCCTCCACTGCTTTTCTTCAGAGGCAAAACTGAACACAGGTACGTACATGTTCACAAACATAGGGGCGCAATGTAAACATTTTTTTTTTCTTTTCTCAGTAATATATTTCAGAAATTGGAGTAGGAAATGGCAACCCACTCCACTATTCTTGCCTGCAAAATTCCATAGACAGAAGAGCCTATCAGGCTACATGGGGTCACAAAGAATTGGACGCTACTGAGCAGCTGAGCCCCTCTATCTCAGAAATGATTCCCTATCAGCACACAAAGGCTGTGACGGACAGACCTGATGGTGTTCCCTCCATGACCCCTGACTCTTGGTATCATGCCCATGTATAATCCTCTCACTTCTGAGTATAGGCCAAAATTATGCCTTGCTTCTGTGGAATTCCCTGGTGGTTCAGTGATAAAGAATCTGCCTGAGAGGTAGGTCGATTCCCTGGAGTAGGAAATGGCAACCCACTCTATATTATTTCCTGGAGAATCCCATGGACAGAGGAACCTGATGGGCTACAGTCCATGGGGATGCAAAGGAGTCAGACATGACTTGGAGACTAAACAACAACACATCATACTTCTAATCCGTAAAATAAGACATAAAATTTTGCCTTGCTGGCAGATACTTTCTAGAGAATCTTCTTACTGGCTTGATGAAATAAGCAACCATGTGGAAAGGAATAGGCTGGCAGTGTCTGGGAATTATGGCCTCTGGGTGCTGAGGGTGACCTTCAGCCGATAGGCGGCATATGCTGGGCCCTCAGTTCTACAACCACCAGGAAATGAATTCTGCTAACAACTGGAAAAACTATGGATGCAGATTCTTCCCCAAATGACCTTCTGGATGAGAATACAACCCAACCAAACATTCACTGTAGTATGACACTTGAGCAGAATCCCTAAATAAACAGTGCCTGAACTCCCAACCCATAGACACTGTGAGGTAATAAACGTGAATTGTTGTAAGCTACAAGTTTGTGGTAATTTATTATACAACATAGAAAGCTGATATAAATGTCTGCCTTATTCTTTTCTCCTACGTAATGTTGCCTTTATTCATATACTGTATGGTGGTTTAGTCTCTAAGTTGTATCCAACTCTTTTGTGACTTCATGGATTGTAGCCCACCAGACTCCCCTGTCCATAGTATTTCCAAAGGCAATAATACTGGAGTGAGCTATCTTTCTCCTCTCTAGAGGATGTTCCTGATCCAGGGATGGAAGCCACATCTCTTGGGTTGCAGACAGTCTCTTGCATTGCAGGCGGATTCCTTACCCACTGAGCCACATAGGAATCCTTAAATTTTCATTGACTGATGTTTATAGTTTGTGCCTCTTTGCACAGAGAAATAGATATATTTGTAAAGTTAATTCTCACTAGTAAGATTTTACATTAAATATATGTTTAATAATTTCATTGATATTACCAGTACATTCCATACAGAAATATATCATTTTATGTTTTCTCTAGCAATATCCAAGGTGGAGTCATTGGTTAAGAATCTGCCTACCTAGGTAGGAGATGCAAGAGATGCAGGTTTGATCCCTGGGTCAGGAAGATGCCCTGGCATAGGAAATGGCACTCTGCTCTGGTATACTTGGCTAGAAAGTTGCAGAGCAGCCTGGTGGGCTACATTCCACGGGACGACAGAGTCAGACATGACTGAGCACTAGCAATATGAGTCACCCATTCTCCTCACCTGTATTTTGCTGCTATTGTTTCTATTTTCCAAAATATTCATAAAATTTTACAATTTTCCTTTTTTTAATACTAATATGTCAATGCATTTTAAAGTTGAAATTAAAAGACTAAATTTTTATCCGAGACATATACCAATAAATTCATTTTCCAGATCATCCACCTAGGGCAATGGTTACATCCAATCGAAAGTTCTAAAACCTAGCAAAACATGTTAACTTATATAACTGTTTTATTCTCATAAAGGATGGCCAAAATCTATCAGGTCTCTTGAACTACAATAGGGAAGAAAGTCATATTTGATTTTTTTGAAGAAAACAATATAGCTTTGAAGAAAGTCATAATGTTTTACTAAACTATTGTCATTTTCTATAAAACTGGAGGTAGAAATACCAAGCAATGTCAATACATATAACTCAAGACCACAATTTCATGGAGCATTTTTTGGGAAGATACACAAAACCCCAATATATTTTCAGTGAACTTGTCTTTCAATCTTCCAAACAAGAAAGGGCAAGAGTTTTGGATTAATGCCCAGAACAATTAAAATGATGAGTCGTGAGTGTCAAGATAATATTTGAAGCAATACGCTGATGTGCACAAAGGATGTTTCTCATATTAGTTATGAACCGTAGATCTTTGCACAGAGGTACCCAGGATGCCTAGAAGTTACGAAGACTTCTCTCTCAGGACAGTAAGGACTAGAAAAACTCTGCCCCCAGGTAATGGGTGACGTTAAGCACTTGACAGTAAGTTGGGTTTCTTTAAACATGTGTGCTCCTTTTTCAATCCTGTTGTGAACTGGGCATGAGGAGGTACAGATCCAGTAGATTTGGGCAAGGAAAGGTCATCATCCTGGAGTGAGAGTGTTAATGCAGTAAGAAGGGCACACAGAATCTTGGGCATATGAAGGCATGATTTTCACAAGATCTGTTACTATGCCCTAGACTACATTCTACCCTCCTCCACATTTTCTTTGCAATAGAGATTGTATCTCCTTTAGTTTTGGTTATGAATATGGTTTTGCCTTAGAGTTGCATTTTGCAATTGACCTTGTAGCGTCATGTAGTTTTGTGACTCAATTTCAGACAAAAAAATTTATGAAATTTTCTCCTCTCCATGGTATCTACTCTCTTCTTCTGAGTTGAAATACTGATCAGAGAAAAGCCTGAAAATCTCTAGTGAAGTTGAAGATCCCCATGATTCAGAAATTAAGCTCTCTTATCTTCTATTGTTGCTGCTAAGTCGCTTCAGTCGTGTCTGATTCTGTGCGACCCCATAGACGGCAGCCCACCAGGCTGCCCTGTCCCTGGGATTCTCCAGGCAAGAACAATGGAGTGGGTTGCCATTTCCTTCTCCAATGGATGAAAGTGAAAAGTGAAAGTGAAGTCGCTCAGTCGTGTCTGACTCTTAGAGACCCCATGGACTGCAGCCTACCAGGTTCCTCTATCCATTGGATTTTCCAGGCAAGAGTACTGGAGTGGGGTGCCATTGCCTTCTCCGTATCTTCTATTAGGTTGGTGCAAAAGTTAGGTTGGTGCAAAAGTAATTATCTAAATTCTTTGAAAAGTACATCATGTGAAATGCCAGACTGGATGAATCACAAGCTGGAATCAAGATTGCCTGCAGAAATATGAACAATCTCAGATATGCAGATGCTATTTGAATGGCAGAAAGGAAGGATTAACTAAGGAGCCTCTTATGAGGGTGAAAGAGGAGACTGAAAAAAGCTGGCTTAAAACATTCAAAAATTAAAAATCTTGGCATAAGGTCCCATCATTTCATGGCAGATAGATGGGGGAAAAGTGGAAACAGTGGCAGATTTTATTTTCTTGGGCTCCAAAATCACTATAGGCAGTAACTACAGCCACTAAATTAAAAGGCATTTGTTCCTCAGAAGAAAAGCTATAACAAACCGGTATTAAAACCGCATATTCAAAAGCAGAGATGCCACTGTGCCAATAAAGCTCTGTCTAGTCAAAGTTATGGATTTTCCAGTAATCATGAAGAAATGTGAGAGTTGGACTATAAAAAAGTCTGAGCACTAAGAATTGATGCTTTTGAATTGTGATGCTACAGAAGACTCTACAGGGTCCCTTGGATGCAAGGAGATCAAACCTATCAATCCTAAAGAAAATCAACCCTGAATATTCATTAGAAGAACTAATGCTGAAGCTGAAGCTCCAGTACTTTGACTCTTGATGGAAAGAGCTGGCTTACTGGAAAAGACCCTAATGTTAGGAAAGACTGAGGGCAAGTGGAGAAGGGGGTGGTAGAGGATGAAATGGTTGGGTAGCATCACTGACTCAACAGACATGAGTTTGAACAAACTCCAGGAGATAGTGAAGGACAGAGAAGTCTGAGGTGCTATAGTCCATGGGGTCACAAAGAGTCGGACTCAACTTAATGACTGAACAAAGCAAAACAAAACAAAACAAAAAAAGTAACTACGGTTTCAGACCCTGAATTTTAAATCTTTATAACTAGGCTCAAGCACATCTTTTTTTGCCGACAAGAAATAGGTTTATTCATTCCTGTAGCATAAAAATCTCTGCTTTGGGATTTGAGGAACTCTTGGAAAGCATCTTCTGTGTCCTGCTGGTTGGAGAAGCCTTTTCTTTGCAAAAAGTTGTTGAGATGATTGAAGAAGTGGTCGTCAGTTGGTGAGAGGTCAAGTGAATATGGCAGATGAAGGAAAACTTTGTGGCCCAATTCATTTAACTTTTGAAGCATTGGTTGTCTGATGTGCAGTCAGGTGGTATCACGGAGAAGAATTGGGTACTTTCTGTTGAACAATGCTGGCTACAGGCATTGCAGTTTTGGGTACATCACATCAATTTCTTGAGCATACTTCTCAGATGTAATGGTTCCACCAGGATTAAAGAAAGCTGTAATGAATCAGACCAGCAGAAGACCACGAAACAGTTAGCATGACCCTTTTTTGGTGCAAGTTTTGCTTTGAGAAACGCTTTGGAGTTTCTTCTCAGTCCAGTCACTGACTTGTTTGCTGCTGGTTGTCATATAAAATCCACTTTTCATCGTACATCACAATCAAATCGAGAAATGATTTGTTTTTGTGTATAATAAGATAAGACACTTCAAAACTATGATTTGTTTTTTATTTGTGTTGAGCTTATGATGCACCCACCATTATGATGCTTTTTCACCATTCCAATTTGCTTCAAATCCCAAAAGACACTGAAATGGTGGACACTGAATTCTTAGGCAGTTTCCTGTGTAGCTGTGAGAAGATTAACTTAGATGATGCTGTCAGTAAAGCTGATCCTTTCAGTTGGTCATTGTTAACCGCCAGTAACCAGGCACTGCACTCCTCATCTTCAAGGTTCTAGTTTCCTTTGCAAAACTTCTTGAACTACCATTGCACCGTGTGTTCATTAGCAATTCCCGAGCCAAATGCATTGTACATGTTGCCAGTTGTCTCTGCTGCTTTATGACCCATTTTCACTCAAATAAGAAAATTGCTTAAATTTGCTTTTGGTCTAACACCATTTCCAAAGGCTCAGTTCAGTTCAGTTCAGTTGCTCAGTCCTGTCCGACTCTTTGTGATCCCGTGGACTGCAGCACACCAGGCCTCCCTGTCCATCACCAACTCCTGGAGTTTACCCAAACTCATGTCCATTGAGTCGGTGATGCTATCCAACCATCTCATCCTCTGTCATCCCCTTCTCCTCCTGCCTTCTATCTTTCCCAGCATCATGGTCTTTCCAATGAGTCAACTCTTCACATGAGGTGGCCAAAGTATTGTGTTTCACCTTCAACATCAGTCCTTCCAATGAATATTCAGAACTGATTTCCTTTAGGATGGACTGGTTGGATCTCCCTGCAATTCAAGGGACTCTCAAGAGTCTTCTCCAAAACCATAGTTCAAAAGCATCAATTCTTCAGACCTCAGCTTTCTTTATAGTCCAGGTTTCACATCCATACATGACTACTGGAAAAACCATAGCTTTGACTAGCCAGAACTTTGTTGACAAAGTAATGTCTCTGCTTTTTAATATGCTGTCTAGGTTGGGCATAGTTTCTCTTCCAAGGAGCAAGCATCTTTTAATTTCATGGCTGCAGTCACCATCTGCAGTGATTGTGGAGTCCCCCCAAAATAAAGTCTCTCACTGTTTCCATTGTTTCCCCATCTATTTGCTGCCGGGGTCCAGCCCCCGCAGGATCCAGGGAAACCCGAAGGAGAAACAGCGTCAGCGATTGAGATTGATTTAGAGAGAGAGATAGTTAAGAATGTTGTAGATAAGAAAATAGAGGAGAGAAGAAAAGAGGCTGATGTTCCTTGGTTTATACAGAAAGTCAATAAAGTCTCAAGACAAGAGACTTGCACCGTCTACGTGAGGCCGCAGGTGCCCTCCTGGCCTCCCGGGGGAGTGC
>SJYQ01001370.1:54476-87927 GCA_006410935.1 Redunca redunca
AGAAATCCATGGACAGAGGAGCCTGGAGAGCTACAGTCCATGGGATAACAAAGAACCAGACACGACTGAGTGACTAAAATTTTCATTTTCATGTTAAAACTTGTGGGATATGCTTAAGCAGTGTTTAAAGTAGAAAAATATGTGATAGTCTTAAACAAACATTCTTAAAAATGCTAAAAGTAAATGTAATAAATTATCTCATGAAATAAATTAAGATCAACAGATAAAATTATGCTTTATTTATTTGTATTTATAGGATTATTATAGGAAGTTAGGAAAAATAAAACATTGTGTTATTTTGCTATCAAAATTATCATTCATTGAACTTTATAACTAGTAGATAAATTATAAATATATTGAAGAGGATTGTTTAAAAAAATCTTCTCTCTGTGTTAGTTATGTCCAAGATGAACTGTATGAAAAGATTCTTCATGTCATTAACTAGCATATATATTACACATTTTTCTATGAAAAATAGCTCCAAGTTATATCTTTCTCAGATCATAAAGTGCTGAAGTTTTTTTTTTCCTACCAAGGCTTTAGAATCTCTCAGTATCTTTCTCCTATTGGCCTGGCTCTGAAGAAATATATAATAGTAACTTACTAGAATTTGTGCTCCTAAAGACCATTATGCTTATTTTTGTAGCATCAGAAACATTCCTGTTAATGTCAGGAACATGCCACCCTACTGGAAACCTGACATTATGTCTCCTCCATAGAGATATCAAGTCATTCAATAAGCACTACAAAGAATAAGAAAAACTCTTTTTTATGCAAATGATATTATTGCCTAAATAGAAAGCTTACACTATTCTCCAGAAAAAAAAGTTAAAACTAATAAGAACAGAATTATTGTCAGGAAGGCTAACATATAAAAATTGTAATTTCATCATCCCAACAATACCATTTATCAAATATGAAAGAAAAAACATATATCATGTATAATATTTAAAATATTATAATACCCTCAATATTATCAATGCTGAGGAATAAGTAAATAATTTATGATTTGGGAAATATCTAAAAGAAACTGTTTTATATGCAAATGATAGAATCCTATTTTAGTAGTAAAATCAGTCCTTATTTGTGCTTAGTCATGTCCAAGTCTCTGCAACCCCATGGACTGTAGCCCAGTAAATTCCTTTCTCCACGGGAATTTCCAGGTAAGAATACTGGAGTGGATTGCCATTTCCTTCTCCAAGGGATCTTCCCAAATCACAGACTGAACCCATGTCTCTTGAGTCTCCTTCATTGGCCAATGGATTCTTTACCAACTGAGCCACATGTGAAGCTCCATTTAGTAGTAAAATTGAATAAAAGCAAATACATATGTATTTACAAATACATAACCAAGGAACTATAAATAACAGGGAGAAAAAGACTAAAGGGAGACATGCTGCTGATGGCCTCTAAGGGCTCAAGAAGCAAATAAAGAAAGCCTACAGTTTGGTCAGTAACGCTTTAGGTATTTTATTCATAATAATATTACACAGAAATATTACAAAGTTTTTTAATGTTAGGGAGTAGCTGCACAGGTAATTGTTACATTATTCTCTAATCTTTTGTGTGCTTCTTACATTTTTCAAGCTCTAAAATGACTTGTAAAGAAAGTAAAAGAAAAACCTGTAATTATAATCACAAACTTCTGTATTTATATGAAGCATGCATGAGTTATCNTTGTATATGCACTGTGCAAATATAAAGATCCTGATAGTCTGAAATATAAAAGGAGTGATTTAGAATTTCCATTTCAAATCCTTCAACCAATTAACTGTCTCATTTACTTAATATAAATGCAATTTCAGATTTATGTGATTGAAAAGCTCTTGATAAACAGAATTTCTCTTCAAAAGAGTTTTGGTTTTTCTTCTGTAAATTTAATCTTAGTAATGATTTTTCATTTATCTTGAAAGCATATAATTTTAATTTTTATTAAAGAGTTAAAGAAGAATAACATACAGGGGGCAAATTACGCATTTAGTAGATTTCATATTTCTCTTCAACTTTTCAACTTCTAGTGCAACTGCTCACAACAGATGTGAAATTCTTTGGAAAGCTCTTTGGAATTTACTACAAAGGTTGTTTGTGGGTGAAAGTGAAAGTCACTCAGCCATGTCTGACTCTTTGCGACCCCGTGGACTATACAATCCGTAGAATTCTCCAGGCCAGAATACTGGAGTGGTAACTGTTCCCTTCTCCAGGGGATCTTCCCAACCCAGGGATCAAACCCAGGTCTCCTGCATTGCAGGTGGATTTTATCAGCTGAGCCACAGGCCCAAGAATGCTGGCATGGGTAGCCTAGCCCTTCTCCAGTGGATCTTTAAAGGAATAAAATGATGGTGGCCCCGAATACCAAATCATGTGACACATGTTTACAAAATATCCTAGAACAATACCATCCCCTGTTCCATGATGTAGACCCATTAACACCAAGGAAACAAAATGAAGAACTGGCCAACTGATTTTACTCAGATGCTCAAGTCTTAAAGGTAAGCACATTCACTGGATGGGTAGAGAGTTTTCCCACACGGCTAGAAAATGCCTTAGGAGTAACAAAGAACTTGCTTCAAAAGATAATCCCACCTTTCGGATTACCTCAATATGTACAAAATGATAATGAAACTCCCCCAGATTAAAAAAGCTATTCTGGGAAAATGGTTTGGGTTCTCAAGATCATGGCTGAAATTCTGTAAAGAGAGCTATAAGGCCTCTGTGCATTCATATGTGTCTATATGTGTGTCATAGATGTATGATATTGCCAAAAATTAATTTATAAGGCAGTTCTAATTGACCTAAGAGAAATTAAATACTCATACAAATACTCAAAAATACATAATCAAGCCAGAATGAATTTCAGGCTCATGTTACCTGGAAAATATTCAGGACAAAACTGATATCTGATATTGAAAGTGATTTAAGCTTTTTGGTGTGGTTAAATTAGGCAAAGAGTTACACATTATCAGGATTAGTTGGGTAAATGGGTTTTGTTAGGAATGGGCTAGGACAAGACTGAATTTGATTTCTCCCTCCAAAGTATTCTTGAAATGCTGCTTTTGACAAACAGATTGAGATGAGATTTTTTGCCTGTAAGTGTTTTGTATTTGCTTTTGAGATCTCTAGGGAAAAAACCCTTTAGGTTCAGTTCAGTTCAGTTCAGTCGCTCAGTTGTGTCCGACTCTTTGTAACCCCATGAATCGCAGCACGCCAGGCCTCCCTGTCCATCACCAACTCCCAGAGTTCACTCAGACTCACGGGATTAAGTACTGTCTCACAGTGACTTATGATCTTATGTGGCTAAAAACTAACTTTGGGATGTTAGTTAGAGGGCTCCTAAGGTATCTCAAAGAGAAATATTTAACCGCAGTTATTTGGTATGTTATGCTAATTGTGATCATGTGTAATTCTGGTTATTGTAACCAAGCTTTACCACACACTATAGTCACATGTTTGACCATGCCTTTTGAGTATTTTGTCATTTATAGATATTTCTGGACACTGATGTTGATACAAAAAAGCTTCATCATCAAGAAGATACATGGGAAAGCTAAGGAACCGGTTACAACAGTTATATATCAAGATGATGGCTATGTAGGGATTTCAGCCCTTGTGGACTAAAACAAGAAGCTTCCCTGCTCCTGGGCCCCTAGATCAGGGGATTTTTACTCCCTGATGGGTAGGGTCAATGCCTCTAACAGCCTTGAAGCAATTACAGAAGATGGACCTTTGCCCTTCTGCTTCCTGTAAGAATATTGGAGTAAAATCTCTGAGGTGGGGGGGGATGTAACAGGAGGGAAGGGGGAGGACACAACTTTTGAAAAGAATGACAGCCTGAGGGCACAACATAAACCAATTAGAATCAAGAGGGACCAAGATGGCAGACATGACTAGACCTTGATCCTGGATTGCAAGTGAAATGACACATCCAGATGTGCCATGACAGTTCCAAGGCACTGTCAAAACACCAGGGAGTGGGCGGGGGCCCACACTCTGGAAATTTCCACCCCTTCCCAAAAATAGTTGGAATAATCTTCCCATTCATTAGCATATGAACTTACCCAGCCTATAAAAACTAACCACAGCACATTTCAAGGCCACTCGCACCCTCTGCGATGGCCCACACTCGTCTGTGGAGTGTGCTTCTCTCTAAATCTAAATAAATCCACTTCTTACCTATCACTTTGTCTCTCACTGAATTCTTTCTGCAATGAGACATCAAGAACCTGAGCTTAATAGGCCCTGAAAACAGGTACTACGGGTTTTGGCCGGGTTTGAGTCCCAGCCATGTCGGTTCAAGTTTCAAGCTGGATTTTGGCTGGGATCAAGTCCCAGCACATGGGTTCAAGTCCCAGGCTGAGATAAAAAGTTTCACTAGCTTTTGTGGTTTTGACATAAGGTAAGAGGACACGACTGAGCGACTGAACTGAACTGAACTGAACTGAAGAGGACCAATTACTTGTTGACATTACTTGATGTAAGAGTTAGCAAGCAGAAAGAAAATTAAGGGTCACTGGAATACACTGTTGGCTAATTCTGTGTCTTGGTGGGAGAACTTGTGGCATTGGGTGGCTCACTGATGCTGTTTAATGTTTGGATTTCACTCGAGGGCAAGATTGAGTCTTTTGTTTAATGTTAAGGGATTGATGGATCTTTGTTTCAGTTCATTTCATTTCAGTTCAGTCACTCAGTCGTGTCCAACTCTTTGCAACCCCATGAACTGCAGCTTGCCAGGCCTCCCTGTCCATCACCAACTCCCGGAGTTCACTCAGACTCGCATCCATCGAGTCAGTGATGCCATCTAGCCATCTCATTCTCTGTCATCCCCTTCTCCTCCTGTCCCCAATCCCTCATAGCATCAGAGTCTTTTCAAATGAGTCAGCTCTTCACATCAGGTGGCCAAGGTACTGGAGTTTCAGCTTTAACATCAGTCCTTCCAATGAACACCCAGGGCTGATCTCCTTCAGAATGGACTGGTTGGATCTCCTTGCAGTCCAAGGGACTCTCAAGAGTCTTCTCCAACACCACAGTTCAAAAGCATCAGTTCTTCAGTGCTCAGCCTTCTTCACAGTCCAACTCTTACAGCCATACATGACCACTGGAAAAACCATAGCCTTGACTAGACGGACCTTCATTTGTGTCCTATTCTTTGCGACCCCATGGACTACAGCATGCCAGGCTTCCCTGTCCATCACAAACTCCCAGAGCTTGCTCAAACTCAGCTCCATCAAGTCGATGATGTCATCCAACCATCTCATCCTCTGTCATTCCCTTCTCCTGCCTTCAATCTTTCCCAGCATCAAGGTCTTTTCCAATGAGTCCGTTCTTCACATCAGTTGGCCAAAGGATTGGAGTCCCAGCTTCAGCATCAGTCCTTCCAATGAATATTCAGGACTGATCTCCTTTAGGATGGACTGGTTGGATTTCCATGCAGTCCAAGGGACTCTCAAGAGTCTTCTCCAACACCACAGTTCAAAAACATCAATTCTTCAGCCCTCAGCTTTCTTTATAGTCTGACTCTCACAACCATACAAGGCAACTGGAAAAACCATAGCTTTGACTAGATGGATGTTTGTTGGCAAAGTAAAGTCTCTGCTTTTTAATATGCTGTCTAGGTTTGTCATAGCCTTCCTTCCAAGGAGCAGTCACCATCTGCTGTGATTTTGGAGCCCAAGAAAAAAAAGGCGGTCACTGTTTCCATTGTCTCCCCATCTATTTCCCATGAAGTGATGGGACCAGATGCCTTGATCTTAGTTTTTTGAATGTTGAGTTTTAAGCCAGATTTTTCACTCTCCTCTTTCAATTTCATCAAGAGGATCTTTAGTTCCTCTTTGTTTTCTGCCATAGGGTGGTGTCATCTGCATATCTGAGCCTATAGAATGGTAAGCTGGCTAATGCTCACTTTGGCTGAAAATTAGAGGCAAGCTTATTCATTTCCTAGGGATACTATAAGCAAAGTGCCCAAAACTGGATGACTTAGAACCAAGGAAATTTGTTATCTGACTGTGCTATAGATTAAAAAGTCCAATGTCAACATGTTGGCAGGATCATTTTTCCATCTCAGCCTCTACAGGAAGTTCCTTACTTGCCTCTTCCAATTTCTAGAAGCCCTAGGTGTTCTTCGACTTGTGTCAGTGTAACTTCAAGCTCTGCTTTGGTCTTCACTTGTCTGTTTTCCCTCCATGTTGTGTCTCTGTTTCTCTTACGCTCTCTTGCAAGGACACTAGTCATATTGAATTGAGGGCTCATTCTACTCCAATATGACATTATCTTAACCAATTACATGCATAAAGAACATATTTCCAAATAAGGCCAGATTTTAAGGTTCCAAAAAAAGTGGGGAGACACTATTCAACCTGTACACAAGCCTTAAGCAACTTAATTAGATATTAACTTGAAATAATAAGTTCTTCATAAACGAAGAAGAACTGACCCTCCCTTTCCAAGTTAATTTCACTTTTTAAAGATCATTTTTAATTCCTGTAGTAATTCTTTTTAAGCTTTCCCTCCCTTTCATAGGATGTAAATTTCATTCACTTTAGAATTACATCATTGTTATCTTTGCAAGGTTTGGCATGTCCTTAGAAATCAGGGATTCCTTCAATATGTCTGTGTGTGCACGTATGTGGAGGGAACAGAATTCAGAACTCCTGGGAAGTTTCATTCTCCTTTGGTTGCCAAAAGAAAAATTTTGCAGCAAGATAAACGAAATGACCTGCAAAGGTATGAAAAATAAGTCTCGTTAAGTTTCTTAACTGTTCAAATCTGATATCACCCATTAACTTTCAAAGACTAAAAAGCAGTCTATTTATAACAACGGGCTGCCTGGGTGGCTTAGTGTTAAAGAATCTGCCTGCAATACAGGAGACTGGGTTTAATCCTTAGGTCAGAAAGATTCCATGGAGCAGGAAATGACAACCCATTCCAGTATTCCTGCCTGGAAAATCCCATGGACAGAGAAGCTTGGTGGGCTACAGTCCATGGGATTGCAAAAGCCTTAGACACGACTTAGAGACTGAAAAACATTCATAACAATCCTGTAAAGGGATTTTTTCTGAAGGGACAGACAAGAGAAAGTATAAATTTTAGGTAAACTTTTTGTTTCCTGAGGTCAAGAGATTACAAAATCCATAGATAGTGATAGATCGAGAGTTCAGTTCTCATTTTCAGGGTGGAGAGAGGTCATAAGGTATAAGAATATCAATAAGAATTGTAATTCAGATTGTCCTTGATGTTGCCTCATTATCACATAACCATGTGCACTTCATTCTTTTTAAAGAATAAAGTTCAAGTTTCATTTAACTCAGAGAAATTCCCTCAAATGGTATTTTATTTTCTGTAGGTCAAATTCAATTCTTTGTTCTCAAGTAGCAAATTTCTTTTTAAAATCTCGAGTCTTCAGGGTCCCCAGATATAACATTATAACTCTCAGTTGCTCTAAATGTAATATCACCCTAAACTATTAAATCACAGCAATTTAAAAACTACACCTGAAACTTACTTGAAAAAAAAACCAAAAAACTGGTAAATGGACAGAGATGTGATGTTGAAGTTTCTATGATATTTCTGATCCTACTGCTTTTAAGTGTTGCCTTTAAAGGATTGGAAAGGCAGAAGAACTGTCACAACCAAGCATTTATGTAGGAAATGTCTGTGACCTTGTAAATTGTTCTTAATCATAATTCACAGATTTGGATACTGAAACACTCTCATAATGCTTTCCAAGTCATCAGAAATATGTACATGTTAGATAGTTTAATAAGTATGAGTCCAAAAATTGATCTCTCTTTACAGACACACACTTTCCATTTATGGATAAGAGAAGATGATTTGGAACATGAATAATGTCTTTATTCATAAACCTTCCATCAACATATACAAGCCTATTGATAACAGGGATATTTGGATGTGTGTGGTACTAATTTGTTAGGCAATTGAAAGTACATATATTTTTTACATAACATCAAATACAAAATTATGGTTAAGCAGACATGACTCAAAGTTTCCACGTGTGTCAGATAGCATGGTCTATAGACTAGTCTCTGGTAATTCTAACTTCCCCCACATATATCATGTTCAGCCATTGAGTGTAAGTGTGATAACTGAGGCATGTGAAGGGATTTGATAATACAAAGTAATATTCATAATTAAGGTTTTCTGTGTTTCTCAACACTTATTGGGCTCTACAATCAACTGGCAAGATTTTTAAAGTTTAGTGAATGGAGAAACTAGTGAGTAGACAAACAAATTGTGTAGATAATCATACCATTGACTACTTTTCAGCATTTTCAATAGAGCATAAAGAAATGAACTACTGTTACTTTCAACAGTATGATGAATCTCAAAAATATAATGTGATATGAAACAAACCTGGTGCAAAAGACTAACAATTCTGGTTACATTTGTATGACATTCTGAAAAAGGTACAACTGTTATGATACAAATCACTTTAAAATGAATGACACAACAAAGCTTGGGAAAATTTATATATCCCAGTCTCACTCCAAGAAATTAAATTCAGTTGTGCTAGAACTCAGGCAAGGGTAATTTATAAACTTTCCCAGGTGAGTCTAATGTGGGCACTGAAAACAAAACTCCATCCTGTTCATATTAGAAGCCCCAATCCCTCCTGACTGTGACATTGCAAACCCATGCAATAACAGATACCTACCCAAAGTATCAAAGCTACAGGCATCAACTTCTGCTCTATAAATAGAACTATAATACACTTTCCTTTATCAGTGGAGACCTGTATATTGATTTACTGCTTGATTTGATTCAATGGACTTTCCTTGTGGCTCAGACAGTAAAGAATCTGCCTGCATTGTAGAAGGCCCAGGATTGATCCCTGGGTTGGGAAGATCCATGGGGAAGGGAATGGCTACCCACTCCAATATTCTTTCCTGGGAAATCCTAAGAACAGAGGAGCTTGGTGGGCTATAGTCCATGGGGTCACAAGGAGTCAGACATGACTAACACTTTCACTTTCACTTTAGTTAATACATTTATTACTCAACACAATGGTTTGTTTTTACTTTTTCTTTGTGAAGATCACATGCAGGTATTTAACTTCTTTTCAGAGCATTGGTGAACATGGGTAGCACTTCTCTCCTTACTAACTAAACTGATTTACCTATGATAGCACATTGATGATTAGTCACTTAGTCATGTCTGACTCTTTTGCGACCCCATGGCCTTTAGCCTGCCAAGCCCCTTTGTCCATGGGATTTCACAGGCAAGAATAGCAAAGTGGGTTGCCATTTCCCTCTCCTGGGGATCTTCCCAACTCAGTGATTGGACCTGGGTCTCCTACCCTGACAGGTGGATTCTTTACTGCTAAGTTACCAGAGAAGCCCGTAATTTTGGTTGGATTCAGATTGAGACCTATATGAATCAAGATTTTGATGTGATTACTCAAATAGCTAAGGCAACCTCAGCTTGATAAGAAATAAATATTAAGCATCTACTCTTTAAAATGCAAAGAAATAGAGGAAGACAACAGAATGGGAAAGACTAGAGATCTCTTCAAGAAAATTAGAGATATCAAAGGAACATTTCATGCAAAGATGGGCTAAAAAAAAGGACAGAAATGGTATAGACCTAACAGAAACAGAAGATATTAAGAAGAGGTGGCAAGAATACACAGAAGAACTGTACAAAAAAGATCTTCATGACCCAGATAACCACGATGGTGTGATCATTCACCTAGAGCCAGACATTCTGGAATGTGAAGTCAAGTGGGCCTTAGGAAACATCACTATGAACAAAGCTAGTGGAGGTGATGGAATTCCAGTTGAGCTACTTCAAATCCTGAAAGATGATGCTGTGAAAGTGCTGCACTCAACATGCCAGCAAATTTGGAAAACTCAGCAGTGGCCACAGGACTGGAAAAGGTCAGTTTTCATTCCAATCCCAAAGAAAGGCAATGCCAGAGAAAGTTCAAACAACCGCACAAGTGCACTCATCTCACACACTAGTAAAGTGATGCTTAAAATTCCCCAAGCCAGGCTTCAGCAATACGTGAACTGTGAACTTCCAGATGTTCAAGCTGGTTTTAGAAAAGGCAGAGGAAGCAGAGAACAATTGCCAATATCCACTGGGTCATCAAAAAAGCAAGAGAGTTCCAGAAAAACATCTATTTCTGCTTCATTGACTATGCCAAAGCCTTTGACTGTGTGGATCACAATAAACTGTGGAAAATTCTGAAAGAGATGGGAATACCAGAACACCTGACCTGTCTCTTGAGAAACCTGTATGCAGGTCAGGAAGCAACAATTAGAACTGGACATGGAATAACAGACTGGTTCCAAACAGGAGAAGGAGTACATCAAGGCTGTCTATTGTCACCCTGCTTATTTAACTTATATGCAGAGTACATCATGAGAAATGCTGGGCTGAAAGAAACACAAGCTGGAATCAAGATTGCAAGGAGAAATATCAATAACCTCAGATATGCAGATGACACCACCCTTATGGCAGAAAGTGAAGAGGAACTAAAAAGCCTCTTGATGAAAGTAAAAGAGGAGAGTGAAAAAGTTGGCTTAAAGCACAACATTCAGAAAATGAAGATCATGGCATCTGGTCCCATCACTCCATGGCAAATAGATGGGGAAACAGTGGGAACAGTGGCTGACTTTTTTTTTCTGGGTTCCAAAATCACTGCAGATGGTGATTGCAGCCATGAAATTAAAGGACGCTTACTCCTTGGTAGGAAAGTTATGACCAACCTAGACAGCATATTAAAAAGCAGAGACATTACTTTGTCAACACAGGTCCATCTAGTCAAGGCTATGGTTTTTCCTGTGGTCATGTATGGATGTGAGAGTTGAACTATGAAGAAAGCTGAGTGCCAAACAATTGATGCATTTGAACTGTGGTGTTGGAGAAGACTCTTGAGAGTCCCTTGGACTGTAAGGAGATCCAACCAGTCCATCCTAAAGGAGATCAGTCCTGTGTGTTCATTGGAAGGACTGATGTTGAAGCTGAAACTCCAATACCTTGGCCACCTGATGTGAAGAGCTGATTCATTTGCAAAGACCCTGATGCTGGGAAAGATCAAGGGCAGGAGGAGTAGGGGACAACAGAGGATAAGATGGTTGGATGTCATCACCAACTCGATGGACATGGGTTTGCGTGGACTCCGGGAGTTGGTGATGGACAGGGAGAACTGGTGTGCTGTGGTTCATGGGGTCGCAAAGAGTTGGACACGTCTGAGAGACTGAACTGAACTGAATTCTTTAAGAGGCATCTAGGGATTTTCACTCTAGTGTGAGAAACAGGACATGCACACTGAGAACCAAAACACAGAGCAGGTACCTTCTGCACCAGAATCATGATCTCTACAGTCTAGGGAGGGAAGTAAAACATCCTTCCATCTAAGCATTAATTCTGTAATGCTCAGGATTAGTTTCCCACCGTGTTTCTCCCACATCACATTCACCCACTAAATACACCAGACTGAATCTCATAATCTACAAATCTGGTTATGTGACATCACTCCTGAAATCATTCAACAGTGCTTCTTCCCCCACAGGATAAACATCAAATTCCAACATGTTGTATAAAGACTTCCACAATCTAGGCCCTGTGTCTGGTCTTGGTTTCATTCCAGTGCTGCCCACATTCCTTTCCCCTCTTCTCCAATTTGTTTATGTTTCAAGTTCAATTAATATTAAACTGGGGTGACAGAAATAAACCCATGCAGTCATCGGTACCTTATTTTTGACAAAGGAGGCAAGAATATACAATGGGGCAAAGACAGCCTCTTCAATAAATGGTGCTGGAAAAACTGGACAACTGCATGTAAAAGAATGAAATTAGAATGCTTCCTAACACCATACAAAAAGATAAACTCAAAATGGATTAAAGACCTAAATGTAACATCAGAACTATAAAACTCTTCAAGGAAAACATAGGCAGAACACTCGATGACATAAATCAAAGCAAGATCCTCTATGACCCAACCCCTAGAGTAACAAATAAAAACAAAACAAGTAGAACCTGATTAAACTTAAAAGCTTTTGCACAGCAAAGGAAACTACAAGCAAGGTGAAAAGACAGCCCTCAGAATGGGAGAAAATAATAGCAAATGAAACAACTGACAAAGAGTTAATTTCCAAAATAAACAAGCAGCTCATACAACTCAATGCCAGAAAAACAAGCAATCCAATCACAAAGTGGGAAAAAGACCTAAACAGACATTTCTCCAAAGACGACACACAGATGGCTAACAAACACATGAAAAGATGCTCAACATCTCTCATTATTAGAGAAATGCAAATCAAAACTACAATGAGATATCACCTCACATAGGTCAGAATGGCCATCATCTAAAAGTCTACAAACAATAAATGCTGGAGAGGGTGTGGAGAAAAGGGAATGCGCTGGCACTGTTGGTGGGATCGTAAATTGATACAGTCACTATGGAAGAAGGTATGGAGATTCCTTAAAAAATTGGGAATAAAACCACCATATGACCCAGCAATCCCACTCCTAGGCATATACTGTGAGGAAACCAAAATTGAAAAACACACATGTATCCCACTGTTCATTTCAGCACTATTTACCATAGCTAGAACATGGAAGCAACATAGATGCCCATGGACAGATGAATGGATAAAGGAGTTGTGGTACATATACGCAATGGAATATTACTCAGCCATAAAAAGGAATGCATTTAAGTCAGTTCTGATGAGGTGGATGAACCTAGAACCTATTGTATAGAGTGAAGTGATTCAGAAAGAGAAAGATAAATATTGTATTCTAAAGCTCATATACGGAATCTAGAAAAATGGTACAGAAGAATTTATTTATAGGGCAGCAATGGAGAAACAGACATAGATAACAGACTTACGGACTCAGGGAGAGGGGAGGAGAGGTTGAGATGTATGGAAAGAGTAACTTGAAAACTTACATTACCATGTGTAACATAAATAGCCAACAGGAATTTGCTGTGTGGCTCAGGAAACCCAAACAGGGGCTCTGTATCAACCTAGAGGGGTGGGATAGGGAGGGAGATAGGAGGGAGGTTCAAAAGGGAGGGGATATATGTATATTTGTGGCTGATTCATGTTGAGGTTTGACAGAAAACAGCAAAATTCTGTAAAGCAATTATCCTTCAATAAAAAGTAAATTAATTAAAAAATAAAGAACAAGGAAAAATATTAAATTGGGGCAAGTATCATATGCTATCACATATATGTGGGATCTAAAACAAATAATAAAAATGAACTTGTTTGCAGGACAGACTCATGGAGAGTGAACTTAAGGTTGCAGAGGGAGGGTGGGGTTGGGACTGAAGGAGGAAAAGATTGGGGGTTTCAGATGGGTATGTACACACTGCTGTGTTTAAAATGGACAGCCAAAAAATTAAAATAATAAAGATAACAAGAAGGACCTACTATAAAAAATAATTAAGAACATTTTTTTAAAATTGGGTAGAATAGAGAAGAAAACGGAGTGTTTTTGATCATACATCACTTTCTTCTATACTGCTGCTGCTGCTGCTACTGCTAAGTTGCTTCAGTCATGTCCGACTCTGTGCGACCCCATAGACGGCAGCCCATCAGGCTGCCCTGTCCCTGGGATTCTCCAGGCAAGAACACTGGAGTGGGTTGCCATTTCCTTCTATACTGAGAACTGTGCTAATGTGGAACTGACCTCATGGGCAGGAGACATATGTATTGTACTGAGAAAGACTCCCATGCCTGGTTTAATGAGCTCCTGTTGCCATCTTGAAATTCCTAATAATTTCATCTTTGACCTTGTGTTTTAGAAATGACATCCCACTGGAGAGTGGAGCATGCGCCACCTGAGTAGAAGACATAACTGGGATGGCAGTGTTTTCAGAGAGTTGGGGTCTAGGAGCCCTGGGCACCAGGGCAGACACGTAGAGCATTTGATCCCTTGTACTTGTGCCGCCTCAGGCAGTCCTGGACACCCTTCTTTCGCTTTGGGATGAGACTTTCTCTGCCTGGAATGCATACTTGTAACCCTTTCACATTTGTCAACTCACCTTCCTTTACCTAAATATTGCAGACAATTCTATGCATACTCCAAGACTTAACTGAATGATTATTTTTGATAGGAAAGCTTTCTTACATCCTGAAAGAATTCCATCATTTCCTTCCTTGAAACACCATTAGTCCTGGTACTTGGCTTCCCTAGTGACGCAGTCGTAAAAAAATCCCCCTGCCAATGCAGCAGATGCAGGTTCCATCCCTGTGTCGGAAAGATCCTCTGGAGAATGAAACGGCAACCCATTCCAGTATTCTTGCCTGGTAAATCCCCCGGACAGAGGACCCTGACAGGCTACAATCCATGGGGTTGTAAAGAGTCAGATATACAACTTAGCAGCTAAACAAGTCCTAGCATTAACCTCTGCTCCAACATGTATCAGGAATATCACACAATTATTCACAGGTAATTTTACCCTCGTTAAATTGTAGATTCTAAAGGAAAGAATGGCTTTTACTATCTGTATTCTTGACACTTAGCACAGAGCTCAGATACCAATGACTCTCAGCGTTTAACCACTTGTACTTTTTTTTTAGCAAATGGGCTTTGTGGTTACGGACAGAGAATCCATGGCTAAAAGATCCTCTTGTCAGCTGGGAAGGTTATAGACAGAAGGGAATCTCAGTATATCTGGGGTTTCTAAACTTCCCAACAGGCCACCAGTACCTACAAAGATGAGACACAGCTGGTTCCATAACAACGAGCCTTTTTATCTGTTTTCTTCTCTTCATTTTCCACTTAGTCTATTTTATGTGAAATTAAACAATGTCTCACATACACTTGGGAGTAGGTATTTTCCCAGAAGATTGAGTTTAATATTGCAGTGTTTACTTTCTGGCTTTTTGTTGAGTATTTAAATCCAGGTGTTTACAATAGGGGGTTCTTCTGTAATTTTTGTTTTTTCCCAAGTAGATTTTCTAAAGCAACTGGTGGCATGTATGTAAACAAAACCAAAATATTTGTTTAAATTTTCCTACGACTTTGCATCTACCGGACTTACTGACAGAAGATGCTTATTTTAGACTTGGCTGTGAATGATGTAATTGAGATCATATTGCCTGGGAAATATAAAACAAATGAAATAGGTTTATAAAAGCACGTTGATATTACACGGTATTGATATAAAACAGGGAATAATTATTGATATTGGGTTAAACAAAACTGAAAAAGGCGTACATACATTCACTCTAAGTTGCTTCCGTTGTGTCTGAATCTTTGCAACCCTACAGACTATAGCCTTCCAGCCTCCTCTGGCCATGGGATTCTCCAGGCAATAATACTAGAGTGGGCTGCCATGCCCTCTTCTAGGGGATCTTCTGACCCAGGAGTCCAACTGGCATCTCTTTTATCTGCTGCATTGCCAGGTGTTTCCTTTACCACTAGCACCACCTGAGAAGCCCCCAAAAAGGTATATATGGGTATTGATAGAGATGATACATTTTATTGAGCATCTTGCTACTAAGTCACTTCAGTTGTGTCCGACTCTGTGCGACCCCAGAGATGGCAGCCCACCAGGCTCCCCCATCCCTGGGACTCTCCAGGCAAGAACACTGGAGTGGGTTGCCATTTCCTTCTCCAATGCATGAAAGTGAAAAGTGAAAGTGAAGTCACTCAGTCGTGTCAGACTCTTGGCGACCCTGTGGACTGCAGCCCACCAGGCTCCTCCATTCATGGGATTCTCCAGGCAAGAAGATTGGAGTGGGTTGCCATTGCCTTCTCCAGTCTTTCACGAATTAGAATATAAATTTCAAGCCAAGATAATATATAGAGTGTTTTCTGGGTTAAGGAAACCAGACACATTTGGGCACAAATTTGAAATTTGTTAATCATTTAGGCATAAACCAGCTAGATTATTCTCTAATTGTCCTTAATACTGTCTCATCATGACTGAATTTTCTTAAAATATAGTAATCAAATTGTCTTTTAAGAGGAGTTTCTGGTTCAGTGTAAAGAACAGGTAGCACAGGAAAGACACAGGCAAAGGATATGTGTCAACAATCAGTGAGTATGAGGGAATCTTCTTGGACATTATCTAAATCAGCATATCTTTTAACTTAACTGTGTACCACAGCAGGTACAGTGCTGGGCATTGGCATATGGCATAGAATGAAACAGACATATTTCTTGTCTGTGAGTGTCTAGATTTATATTAAGCAATCATATAATTCTATGTAAGAATGCACCTGGAAAAATACTATGAAGAAGAGTCATATGATGAAGTGGAACCGTGTTTCAAGAGGAGCTGATATAATTGGGAAATCTGGGTGAGGGAATCAGATAAAAAGAAAAACATGTACAAAGAACAGGTTTAAGGGTCAGACTAGAGATATTCCTTGAATAAGGAGGCAGGGGCCTGTAGAAGACAAAGAAGTTTTTGTCTTTACATGAAAAGTCACAGGAAGCCCTTGCATTTTAGCAACAGAGCAAGCTGATCAAACTTGATGAACTTTATCTGGCTATGGGATTGATTGGAGATCGAGGGATTGGAGAAAAGAAAACAAGAGGAGTCTCTCCATCAATCCTTGTTTTTCTCAGTGGCTCTCATCTTAACCCAGAATCCAAATGGAATGGACTGTGAAAGGGCTAGTATTAGAATATCATATGCTATCACTTATATTCGGAACCTTAAAAATATGATACAAATGACCTTATTTACAAAACAGACTCACAGACTTAGAGAATGAATTTATATTCATCAGGGAAGAAAAGTGGTGGGGAGGGGTAGTTAGGGAGTTTGGGATGGACATGTACACTCTGCTGTATTTAAAATGGATAACCAACAAGGACCTATTGAATAGCACAGAGAACTCTGCTCAGTATTCTGTAACAACATAAATAGGAAAAGAATTTGAAAAAATAATGGATACATGGATAACTGAATCTCTTTGCTGTATATCTTAAACTAACACAACATTGTTAGTCAACTATATTCCAATATAAAATAAGTTTAAAATATGCCACACATAGTACTAATTATTCAACATTCTTTTCTGATGACCTAGAATTGATCCACAACCCTTTGCTGGCAGTGAAAAATATTCACATCCAAGGACAGCAGAGCCAGGGCTCTGTAAAGTCATGCAGCTGTTCAGTGGAATGTCTCTATCCTATAGGGCAAGGCCCTTGTATAAGAAACAAAAACAACTCTGGGTGTTCTTAGTTAGCCTTGTGGAGTCTGGCAGCCATGCACAAGGATAGGCCAGCCAGGTTCAAAAAGCATCTGTGTGTGTCATGGAACATATAGCAATGTCAGCCAGCTGAGCACCTGGTCACCTTCATATTCTGAATAAGACCTTGCATTTTTGTGTGACTGTATATTTGTGCTTCTCACTAATCAAAGGCACCTGAGTGGGAGAAACACAGAAGTCATTTCCTAATTGAAAACAGTTTGAGAATCCAAACAGTGGAGTTGATTCACTCCCACCCTCCCTAATAAGCTACTTGGAGCTCTCCCAACATACAGAAACAAGGTAAAATAAGATAACTTTCTGCTAGGTGAGATGTCAACCATCAGGCTTGGCAAGAAGGATGCAGCTCCTTCCTTCCTCTGGATTACACAGAAGCCTTTCTGGGGTAAATTACTAAAGATGCTGATAGTTTCAACAGAAAACTTGCTATAGTATGATTGAGTTTTGGGACATTTTAGTTTAATATGTATACAATAACTGCCGAATTTACCTTTTGAGTCACTCAGCCTGTATATTTCTTGTATACCACATGAATAGCCAAAATCCATGGAGGTAAGGAGATCCTTTCTCACTGATTTTATAAGAAAGTTCAAGATATGACTCCATTAATCTCCTTCTCATCCTCTATCACCCCAACTCCAAGGACCATACCCACTATATGAAAAGGAAGTGAAGTCATGCCAACAGAAAGTAAATTTAAAGCATCCTTCTCATATTTTATGGGCTGTAAAATTTCTGGCTAGCCAATGACTAAAGCCTGAAGTCCTACCTTCTATTTTAATTGCTTATGTGATTGTATACCCATATCGTTTCTTTTAAAATTCATCAGAAGACCTAGAAAAAAACAAACAGAATGATAACTTTATTAATACATAATATAAAACTTAATTGCAAATGAATACCATGTAAAATCATCAAGAGAAAATGGAATGGCACGTTGTAACAATTCCTTGGAAATAAAATGTGAAAAATAAGAGTATCATCATTGCTATAGAAGAATCAACAATCATGTACAGATTGTTGTACTCCCTCTGATTGGGAGATCCCACGTCCACAAACTCAACCAACCACACATCCACTTTCACATGCCATTTTATATAAGGGACTTAACCATCTGTGGATTTTTATATCCATGGTGTCTCAAAATCAGTCCCCCATGGATTCAGAGGGATGACCGTGAGTGTGTATGTGAGAGAGAGTGTGCACATGAGTTCAATTTTCAATTATTGCTTCAACTCCCATGGCCTCTGTTTTTAAGGTAGCCACTCTACTCCACATAAACGGAAGCAATCCTTCAGTTCATTGTGTTCTGTCCCACATTTTGAAAACTGAGTGATGCAAGAGTATATGGCACTTGACGTACCGTTTGGTGTTGACATCATGGTTATCAGTCTCATCTGGAGCCTCAACACCATTTGTCAATGGTGTGTCCTGTTGCAAGGACTAGTCCCCCCATAGCTATTAAAAATTTACCATCAACCTCAAGTATCTCTCACTCTAAGCCCATCTATTCACGAAAATGAAAGAATGGAGCATATCAGGTGGGAGCCATGCCATCTGCTCTTCCAGGACCCATCTCCTCCTTAATTTCCTCTTCCTTTATTATACAGATTCTCCTCCTTCTTCTGCATTTTAAAGGTTGATGGTCTCCAGAGTTCTGTTCTCCTCTCTCTTCTTTCTTCTCAGTTATCCCTGGAAGGCTTTCCTGGGGAGCCAACTCTGAGATGGAGTTGAGGGTGCAGGGGCTTTATTAGGGTGTGTTCTTGGTCTCAACACTGGTAGAGGGGAAGGGAGCAAGAATGGGCACAAAGGACTCTGAAGAATTCCCGAGAGTGGGAGGGACAGGCTTTTATATCCTCCGGTCAGTCTGTCATCAGAGACTGAGGCCAGCTATTCTGGGAGAGAATACGATCTTACGAGAGGTGGATCTCTCCATTGGAAGAAATCTCTAAAGAGGCTGCAGAAGAGGGTGCCAGCAGCCCTCCAAGAGGTTAGATCTTGAACTTTTTATTCATGAAGAAGGATCTGAACCATGTGTCACATCACTGTGTCTGCCTCATATTGCACCCTGATGCACACACACACACATATACACATACACACACTTAAACACATACACACACAAGAAGTTCTTGTGACTTTACTTTCTGTCTCTACCTCAAATCTGACCCACTCTACCATGCTTTTGTTCTCTTGAATCCAGAAGATGGAAAATACAAGATTTAGGGATTTATTTTCCTTTTCCTCTTTTCTTAAAGGAGAGTCATCCACGATAATGAATCCTAAGTTCCGAGAGAAGCAGGGTCTCAATGAGTGATCTGAGAGTGTTTGAGTTCTCATGTTCTGGCTGTCTCTCAAGGCCAGCTCCCTTCCCATATTGACAGGAAACTTCCCATGTGTTTTCTTCTTTCCCTCACCCAATTCAAGTAGTGGACCTGATGCTGGGAAGGCAAGGAGCGCTGACTCATTCAGATGATAACCAAGGCTAAACTATGCTAGATACTAGTGGGTCACTGTGCCCTTCAGGTTAGGCAGCACCTGCCCTGAAATTTATCTTTGTTTTTGTTATGTCTGTCTGACTTGTGCCAATATAATTAAGCCCTACCGCATTTTACCTACCCCCATGCTTCTTCTTTTTATTTAACTTTAATATGCGGGGCTTAAACAGGAAAGCGCCTGCATTTCTGCTGCAGGTGACAGGATGATTCATTTCCCAGATGCGTTTATACCTCTTTTATCAGAAAGAAAATGAGATGCAGAAAAATACTTTGGAATTACTTTTAAACACTCACTTTCTTCTCCACTCCCAGCCTGTAATTGCTCACCAACACCCTTACTTAAAGAGCTATCCTTCACGAGCACAGCCAAGGGGGAGGCAAGAAGAACTCAACTGACTCATCTTGTACAGGATGAGAATGAAGGAGAACGGGGCAAGTGTCTACCTGTGTGTGTGTGAGCTGAATGTATGAACAGTGATTGGGGATTTTCAGGGTGGGGAGGATTGGAAGTGAACTGGTTGTCTTAACAAGCCTTCTCCACCCAAAAGACCATCCATTCTCCTTCTTGAGATTAATTGACCCTATGGAACCTGGGCAATGGCACCCCACTCCAGTCCTCTTGCCTGGAAAGTCCCATGGACAGAGGAGGCTGGTCGGCTGCAGTCCATGGGGTCGCTAAGAGTTGGACATGACTGAGTGACTTCACTTTCACTTTTCACTTTCATGCATTGGAGAAGGAAATGGCAACCCACTCCAGTGTTCTTGCCTGGAGAATCCCAGGGACGGGGCAGCCTGATGGGCTGCTGACAATGGGATCACACAGAGTCAGACACGACTGAATTGACTTAGCAGCAGCAGCAGCATGGAACCTGGGCAACCGCTCTTTAGCAGCAAGTAGCTAATGCCTCAATAATGTTGACTGTAAAAACAACAAAGCAAAATGATGTATGGCAGATACAACTTTAACTCATCAACTGATATTTAACTTGCATTCACTTTAAACCTGGCTTTCTCCCAGCTATTGAGGAAAACGTTTTTTTTCCTTAAAGATAGGATTTATTAGAAGTATCTCATTGCCGTTACCTCTGTTATTTAATTCTGAATTCAGTTCATTATGTTTCTAGGAATCATAAAATGAATAACATTAGTTAGCAGACTTTAAACTACATCTTTCACATGTGTTATTCCTTCTTTCTTGTCAGAGCTATATGATATTTTAAGAAGTAATCATTAAGTTTCCCAAGTTAGAAAATTTTAAACGAAAGCCACATTATATGAAAACAAGGGCCCAAGATCACATTAATTAGGAAAGGAAAGGGTTAACATAACCTGAGTTTTCTGACTCTAGAGACTAAAATTCATCTAAGAGAATGTGAAGAGTTGAGTTTCTCTAAAATAACAGAGAATAAGTCAGACCACCAATTCACTCATAAGGAAAGCAAAAAAAAATAAAAAAATCTGTTTCTAGGGAAAGAGCTGGAGATCATTCATTTAACAAATATTTATTAAGCCAGTTGTGTGTGTCTAATTATTTTTTCATTACCCACCAGCCTTGAGCTGACATCTTTGACAGACTTTTGTAAAGTCAAGTCCACAGACCATTTGCTCAGAAATACCCTTGAATCCTGTAAAAAACAAAAAACAAAAAAAAAAAACGCCTGCTGAGTCAGAACCCATTGGGGTAGTGGGTAGAGAGTATGCACTTCATACATGTTCTAGGTAACATGTATTCTGGACGGTAAAGCTTGAAAAATCCTGGTTTACAAATCTTGACTCAGATTCTCAGATAACTTGAATTGATACTTTTCTTATTTTGAGGAAACAAGCTAAATACTGCCAGAAAAATGAGTATCACTTTCTCTCTCAGTTATTAGCTTTGAAATAACATTTTTCCTCAAGTAATCTTTCTCCTAAGCAATGAAAATGATAGGCACTGTTAATTCAAAATCACAGAATTAGGTTGCTAAGTACAGGAATACTTGGCTGTGTTTGCTAGACAAATCTATGAGGGTGGCCCAACTGTGAGATATTTTTTTTCTTTGGCAGCAGTCCCATCAGTTTGTCTGACTAAAGCTTGTGCTTATATTTTAGTGACTCATCTTCTCCTGTGCTATCCCATCAATTGCTTGGCAGAATTGCTGCTAGTTTGGAACATCGCTTGTCATGGGGCAGGTATTAGATTCTGTGTATGTCTATTTCAAGATGAGCAGAAACAAATATCTAAACTCTTTGCTCTTTTACAGACCTCTCAAGATGACCTAATTTTCTCAACATCTTAAACTTAGAATCAGAACCCAAGACTTCATAGTATTTACTATCAATTTTAACCTTTAAAACCACCATAGAAATAAGTGGTTCAGGAACAAGTATTGACAGAGATTCAGAGTGACAAAATTCTGTGTACATCAAGAAGGGAAGACAAGGAATGCTTTCATTGTTAAGCTTGTGATTCTCTGACCTGTGAATCCTGGAAACCAGGGATCCATTTCCACCGGGTAAGAGACCTTCAGGTTCCATGTAGGGAAAACAAAGTAAGAAGAACTTGGACAAAGAACTCAGTAAGTGGAATTTCCCTGGCAATCCAGTGGTTAAGACTCCGCATTCAATTCAGGGGGCACGGTGTTGATCCCTGGTCAGAGAACTAAAATCCCGCATACCACATTCCCCACCACCCAGAAAGAACTCACTAAGAATGTAAAAATGCCAGGTTCTTCCAGTCAATCTGAGACAGAACTACCAGACCGTTTAACAATTGTTCAGTAATATAAGTAATCCTAAGAATCCTTTTTGCAATATGAAATATGGCCTCTTTTCCATGTCAGAGTCCTAGTTAAACATCAACCAGCCTTTTCACTGTTTGAGGTGGGAGGCAAGTTTAGAAGAAAGGGCTGGAAAAGGAAACACAAAAGGAGTGTCCCAACTCACAGGTTGCAGAAGCTTTTAGGGGAAGGAAAAGGAACACTTTCTAAAGTTCTATGTTAAATGCCAGAAATTTACACTGTATCCTGCTATAGCTGAAAGCAAGTATATGTAATCTAAGGCTTCTGAACCTTGCTCTTGACATTGAATTCAAGTAATTCTTAGTTGCAGAAGGCTGTCCTGTATAATGTGGGATGTTTAGTAGAATCTCTGATCTCCACTCATTAAATCCCAGCAACTCTCCCCCTTTGTGACAAGAAAAAAGGGTCTCCAGATATTTCCAAACATCCCCTTGTTTTTGTGGTTCAGTCGCTAAGTCCTGTCCAAATTGTGGCAACCCCATTCTTGCAACATGTATCCTTTTCCTGTGTCTTTTCCTGTGCTACCCTTTCTTTCATTGATTTCAGTCACTCAGTCTTGTCCGACTCTTTGTGATCCATGGACTACAGCATGCCAGGCTTCCCTGTCCTTCACCATCTCCTGGAGTTTGCTCAAACTCATTTCCATTGAGTCAGCGATGCCATCCAACCATCTCATCCTCTGTCACCCGCTTCTCCTCCTGCCTTCACTCTTTTCCAGCATCAGCATCTTTTCCAGTGAGTTGACTCTTTGCAGCAGAAAGTGAAGTCACTCAGTAGTGTCTGACTCTTTGCGACCCCATGGACGGTAGCCTTCCAGGCTTCTCCATCCATGGGATTTTCCAGGCAAGAATAGTGGAGTCAGTTGCCACTTCCTTCTCCAGAGAACCGCTGGACAAACTGGACCAGGTCTTTTACATGGGTCACCCTCCATGTGTGAGGTGTTACCCAGTCTCTACCCAGGCCATATCCCCCCAACGAAGGGTAACTGCTGTGATTCATCACTGTCAGTTCAGTCTGCAATCCTCTGGGGCTCCAGCCAGTGTCTTCTTCACGCTGTATTAGAGATGAAAAGTCTTTACTAAAAGATTGATACAGGGCAAGCTATTGCTACATCTCAACACAAAACAGGAAGCAAATTAATATTGAATACTCAATATCAACTTTAAATTAAATGCAATTAAATACATTGACCAACTCTATGACTCACAAGCTTTCTCCTGCCGTGGTTTGACCTTCCTCTTCTCTCCTGATAGTCCTTCTCTGGCTCGCTCTTGTCTCCTGATCCAGTTGGTAAGTTACTCCCAACTTTGCTTCTTACCACTATATAAAGAGTATGAATTAGTCAATACAGCTCCAGATTGCTTTCAGAGTTATGCTTGTGTCTTACAGTTATTTTACTTTTCTATTTAGTGAACTAAGGTTATCACACTGGGATTCTATATTTTAGAACTTTGAAGTCCCAAATGTTCCCTTATTGGTGCTTCATTGGGGTCTAAATTGTATATTTGGAAGAAAGTCACAAGAAAGCTTTATCTCAGACAAACTCACAGTTCAGTCAAAAAATATATGCATATGTATAAACATATACATATCAGTGATCATTGAAAGTTGCTCAGTTGTGTCCGACTCTTTGCATCCCCATGGACCACAGCCTGCCAGGCTCTGCTGTCCATGGAATTCTCCAAACCAGAATACTGGAGTGGGTAGCTGTTCCCTTCTGAAGGGGATCTCCCCAACCTAGGGATCAAACCCAGGTTTCCCGCATTGAAGGCAGATTCTTTATCATGTGAGCCATCAGGAAAACCCATATATACATACAGATACATATATATGTGTGCATATATGTATATAAATACACACACAAATTATATCACATGTGTTATATATGGGGCTTCTCGGGTGGCTCAGTGGTAAAGAATCTGCCTACCAATGCAGGCTCCACAGACAGCACAGTTTCAGTCCCTGAGTCAGGAAGACTCCCTAGGGCAGGAAATGGCAATCCACTCCAGTAATTTTGCCTGGATAATCCCATGGAGAGAAGAGCCTGGCAGACTACATTCCATGGAACCTCAAAGACCCACAAACGCCACTGACACAACTGAGCTATTGAGCATTCATACACCCAAGGTATATATGAGTATGTAAGTATATACATATAATTTTATAGAAGTACTAATATTTTTGCATGTATACTTCATGACAGCTACATCTTTGCTCTTGTGACATGGAACAATCTGTTGTCTGAATGACTTCAAGTTAGAAAAAACTACACCAATAAATATCCCATAGCATATATAGTCCTCATGGAAATAATCCAGAATCCTCGATGTTCAAGAAAAGAACCCAAGTCTTAAAGCAGTATCTAGCAGTGGAGTCAAGAATGAATCTTAAGAATTGCACTGAGTGGAGTGATTTTAGGCAACTTGTTAAGTACTGAAGTCTTTGATGCTTCTCCTCCTATTTTTCTGCTGTGGGTCTCTCTTCTTTATCTTTATGTGAGAAGTCAAGCCTGCCTTCCCCTTTTACTCCCAGTGTCTCCATCCTCTCTACCTGCAGGATCTTACAAGATTACAGGAAGATTAACTACTGGGTGTTTACCTTTTTTAATATTCTTATTTATTTACTTGACTGCACCAAGTCTTGGTTGTGGTGCACAGGATTTTCAACCTTCGTTGTGGCACGCAGATTCTTTTAGTTGGGGCATGTGAAATCTTTTTATTTGCAGCATATGGAATCTAGTGCCTCTACCAGGGGTCAAACCTGGGCCCCCCTGCACTGGGAGCACAGAGTCTTAGCCACTGGACTCCCAGGAAAGTCCTTGGCCATTTATCTTTAAGCCCAGAGCTTCGTGTCCTCAAACTTGGGAATGGTACGTCCAGAAGTCTTCAGTATCTCCCCATCTGCATGCCCTATAGCTTCCAAAATTAACTCTTTGAAGAACTTTCTAACCATATATCTTCTACTGCTTCCATCCCATAATGCACATCACCAAAAATCAGTGAAAGTTTGTCAAGATGAATTTTACATAGTTTATGTAATGAAATCAAAAAGTAAACCAGCTGAGCCCCCCTCATCCTCTGGATATTCTCACATTCACCCCTTTCCCATAGGAGGCTTTTTGCTGTGGTGAAAACTGCTACAACTGCTTTTCCCACACTCCAAGGTTGTCTTCCTTAATCCACCATCCACACGCTGCCAAACAGTGAACAAAAAATAAAAATATATCTTTCCTTTCCTTCAACCCTTCAATGACTTGTACATGACTTGATAGGCTTGTTTCTCCCCTGCCAGTCATATGCTCTGTGGGCAAGTTAGATATAACACACTTCTCTTTCTGGCTTAACCATAGCAGTGCAGAGCTAATGCAAGAGGCTGTGTTATGCTGCCTCTAATAGTATAAAAGGGAAAGGAGAAATACTCCTTTAACAAGACGTTTCACACTTTTTCTAAGAATCAGTCACTCTTGGCCAGATAAAAGATGCTGGAAATGGAGGGAAATGAGTAAACTGGGTATTTCCTTAACTCTTCTCCTTGAAGAGATTCATAGCTATAGGGTGTGGAACATCTCAGGTCAGAGCAAGGATGGAAATGGTGAGGAGAGGAGCCCATAGAAGAGAAGGACCCTTTTGAAGGAATTACTGGAGGGTAGAAAATTAGGGCCTACTTCAAGATCCAAGCAGTGGATCTCAAGAAGATCCCTGAGATATTCTTGACACCCTGCCACAAGAACATTCAATCTAGTCCACAGCTGAAAATCCATACTCTGTTGTCAATGGTACTCTATGTGTGAAAGACACACAGAGTATCTTTTGAGGGAGAGGGAATGGTGAGATATGTCATTCTACACTGTCAAGGTAAAGAAAAGGGTGACACAGTTTTGAAAATATTTAGGAATCATAAGATGTGTTTGAAAAGCTTTTCAGGGACTTCCCTTGGGGCCCAGTGGTTAAGACTTCACCTTCCAGTGCAGGGGCTGGGAGTTTGATGACCAGTTGGGGAATTAGATTCCACATGCCTTGCAGCCAAAAAATCAAACCATTAAACAGAAGCAATAATGTAACAAAGTCATTAAAGAGTGTTAAAATGGTCATAGTCTTTAGTTCTGACTCCTGCTGCTCAACACTTCTGTGACTATCAATATATCCTGAACCCCCTCATTCTGGGCCATTATCTGTGCTTTTGCTTGTGTATCCACTTGTACGAAATGTCCTGTGTTTCACTACTCTAATCTGTACTGCTATACCCTACTCATCTTTTCAGACTCTGCTGACATGAAGTTATGTCACATCTTGTCTCCGGTTCAATTCAGTATTCTACATTATTCATACCTCAATAAAGACACACATTGTAACATAATTGCAAGTGGATATATGTATCCCATCCACCAAGTTACAAATAGATCAAATAACTGAATACTATTAATTTTTCAGCCATCTCCTCCTGGCCTGTGTGCTCAATTGTGATCCACTCTTTGTGACCCCATGGACTATAACCCTCAGGGTCCTTTATCCATTGAATTTCCCAGGCAAGAATACTGGACTGCCATTTCCTCCTCCAGGGCATCTTCCCGACCCAGGGATCAAACTTGCATCAGCAGGCGGATCTTTTACCACTGAGCAACCTGGGAAGGCTCTAACTTCTCCAGGACCCAGTAGTTAGTCAGTATTTATTAAAAAAAAAAAATACTCCTAATATGCATTTTGGTTGTTTTCCTTAATATAAATAAATGATAGTTTCTTTTCTTTATCAACTAAGTTTGACTTTTTGGTGTCATAGCAGGGAAAGCTTTTCTGGCACCCCTAAACTGTCACCATGATACAGATCCATTGTTGGAAAGTAGAGTTCTGGAAACTTCAAGTGTTCTTCAAGACACATTGACTCTCTAGCTGAAGCCAGGTCATCCTGAGACGCTCGTGATCCCCTGGAACATCTGCCAAAAGTACACCTGAAACTGGATTTTTGCCACAATTGCATCATGTGGTTTCTTGGGTATGATTTAAATCTTTGATATACTAAGGGTGAGTCAAGTGTAAATAACATGAAATGTGGATGACTTCACGGAAGCATTTGTTCCGAAAGTCTTTGTTCTGACAAACTACAAACCTCAGCAGAACTAAGTTATTTATGTGAAAAATATAACTTCTAGTCCATAGTAACAGTGAATTTTTTTCTGTTTCTTTGTATAAGGAATTTATTTGTAAACTTTCTAATAACTTAGCCCTGATACTACTTTTTTCCCTAAATTATATCATGAGCGCTTGAAGGCCAGTTATCAAATTCCACTTAAATACTTAAATATGGGATATATTGGATTATGTTTTTTATACACTGGTGAATATCAGCTATTATATTAAAGTTGATCCAGTCCTATTCATCAGCTGCTTTATTGTGGGTTGAAGGTTTTTGTGGAAGAGATCATGAATCCATGAGCAGAGCAAGCAATCTATATAATCCATCCTCATATCATTTGAAAATTTATAACTTAATAAATAGAAATCTAGTTTAAAACATTGGAAGGGAGGTCAAAATGAGAATTTCCCAAGTGAAATTCAGTCATGACATTAGGGCTTCCAAGGTGAGGCTAGCAAAGAATCTGTCTGCCAATGTAGGAGATTCAAGATATGTGGGTTTGATCCCTGGGATCAAGATGTGGAAGATCTCCTGGAGTAGTAAGTGAGCACCCACTCCAGTATTCTTACATGGAAAATTCCATGGACAGAGGAACCTGGTATGCCACCAACCATGGGGCCACAAAGAGTCAGACACAACTGAGCAACTCAGCACACACATTAGGGTAAAAAGAAAAACAAAGTTGATCACCCACTCACTCTGCTTTGATTCCCAAATACCAACTTTGAGGATTTTTCTGAAAGGCCTTGACGGCATTACAACTTACATGTTTACAACGTTATAATTTGCATGACTCACGTGTTCATGCAAGCTCACTCGTACTGTGTAGCAGGTAGTTTCCCAGGAGCTGAGAATGCAACAGTGAACAAAACAGACAGGTACCCATGGAGTCTGAATTCTATTATGGAGTATTGGAGAAATAAATAAAGACTTCTGGCAAGTGCATTTAAGAAAACAAACAAAGTGATACATAGAATATCACTCAGAGCAGAAAGAAAGGACCGCACATCAAACAAGATTCTGAAAAGACCAAGAAGGTGACTTCTGAGCTCAGATCTGAAAACTGTACAAGCAACAGTTGCTAAAATGCATTTGAAGAAGAGGAAACAGCAAACACAAATGGACTAAAGAAGAGTTAAACTTAGCAGAAATAAATTCACTAAGAATGAATCTTAGTAATCAGGAACAGATGGGCATTGGCCAGGGCACACAGGGATTTATGGATTAAAAAAGGAAACTAGATTTTATGAAAAGGCAAGAAACTATTGGCAAGTTTAGTATGCCATAGAATGGCATACTCTTACTAAGTATTTTTGAAAGACTGCTGCTCTGCTAATATTAAACTCCAAATAGAACATCCATAGCAATAACATTTTACTTAATTACTTGTTTCTGGCTGGCTAATTTGCTAATCCATAGCACATTAAGGGCAATTAGCAGCTTTAATTGTGGCTTGGTTTTTAAAGGCTATTTTGTTTCTTATTTTTATTTTTAGTCATCATAATAATCATTAGTGCCATGTATAATTATTAGGGAATTCCTTCTATGTTGCCAAAAACCAAATTCTAAATTACTCTAGCTTTACTGTACTTTTGTTCCCCAAATATTGGCCTTAATATCCTTAGTATTTTAATTCTATATATAACAGTTTCCCTTTTAGCATATCAATGGATGTTAATTTTTTTATACAAACACAAACNTCCTTAATATTTTAATTCTATATATAACAGTTTCCCTTTTAGCATATCAATGGATGTTAATTTTTTTATACAAACACAAACCTGTTTTTGAGCTAATGTAAATTATTTGAAGTTTTACAAAATCCTTTAATAATGATTGACCACTGGAAATACAGAGATAATCTCTGAAATCGCCAAAGCTCATACTGAGCAATAAATTTGATTCAATGAAAAATAATTGACAGAGCAATAGGTTATATACTTACGTGAAAAATATTAAGTATATTTTTTAGAAGAAATACATGTCAAGTTCTGAAGTAAAAGGTTTTTCTCTTTCTCTGCATTTGCTTGTTTTTAGTTTAAAAAACATTTCATACTTGTTATTAGAAGTAAGGAAAAACTAGAAAATGATCCAGGTAAGGAAGGAAAAAACTAATACTAGTAATCAGAGTGGAGAAGGCAGTGGCACCCCACTCCAGTACTCTTACCTGGAAAATCCCAGGGACAGAGGAGCCTGGTAGGCTGCAGTCCATGGGGTTGCCAAGAGTTGGACAGGACTGAGCGATTTCACTTTCGCTTTTCACTTTCATGCACTGGAGAAGGAAATGGCAACCCACTCCAGTGTTCTTGCCTGGAGAATCCCAGGGACTGGGGAGCCTGGTGGGCTGCCGTCTAGGGGGTTGCACAGAGTTGGACACAACTGAAGCCAGTTAGGAGCAGCAGCAGCAGCAGTACATCAAAGATACTTATCTTAAACTTCAGTCACCTAGATCACTAGTTTCTATAATAGAAAAGAAAATATCAAGAGACTTAGAAAATTAAAAAGAAAAAGATCCCAGGTTATTTGTTTTGACTAATGAGTGGCATATTAATCTGCATTCTTGAAAGAAATGGAATCAATAGGAATTGACTCATGTGAGAATGGAAGCTGACAAGTCCTGGGAACTGCAGTTGGTAAGCTGAAAATTTTTAGTTCAAATCTAAGGATAGGAAAAGCAGATGTGTTAGATAAGGATTCTTTCTTACTTGAGGAAAGGTTAGCCCTTTAATTTTATTCAGGTCTTTACCTGAAATGTTAAGCTCATCCAAAATATACTTTCTGAAACAACAAGATTAATGTTTGATCAGATATCTGTGCATTTTGTGATCCAGTTCAGTTAACACATAAAATCATCCATCACAGGTGACTTTTTAAAGCTTAGGCCAGGATTCAAGTATTCATCCTACCAATATTTATAGGTACCCTGATAAGCATCAGGTCTACCCTAGATTCTAGGGATCCAATGAGATGAAAAAAAAAAAATTATCTTTGACTTCAGTGGCCGTTGAGAAATAGGAAAATTAAAATTCAGTGAGATAGTTGCCAAACGGATGGGGTTGGAAAGAGAGGGTGGGGTCAATAAATACTAAATGGGTGTTCAAGAGATTTAACTTTAAAATTTAGGGATTGGGATGAATTGGGTGATTGGGATTGGCATATATATGCTACCGACACTATGTCTAAAATAGATAACTATTGAGAACTGACGGTTAGCACAGGGAACTCTAATCACTGCTCTGTGGTGACTGAATGGGATGGAAACTCAAAAAGAGGGGATATATGTGTACATATTGCTGATTCACTTTGCCATGTAGTAGGAATTAACAAAACATTGTAACACTACTATGTTCCAATCAAAATTTTTTTAAAAAAGAAACAAGACCACGTTGGGAACAATACTCTTAGATAAAGAAAATAAAGTAAAATTTAGAGAATAATAATGAGATTACCTGCAAAAAGGGCATACGTATCACAGAAAGAGGGAATGTCCTGTCTAAAGAAATATACAGAATCAGAAAGGGCACAGTGGGGAGTACAAGTGGGCTGGGGAACCAAGAGGAGACCCTTGTTGCTGTTGTTATTCACTTGCTAAGTCATGTCTAACTCTTTGCAACCCCATGGACTGTAGCCCACCATGCTCCTCTGTCCATGGGATTTCCCAGGCAAGAATACTGGTGTGGGTTGTCATTTCTTTCTCCAAGGCGTCTTCCAGAACCAGAGACCAAACCCATCTCTCCTGTATTGGTTTGCAGGCTCTTTACTGCTGAGCCACCAGGGAAGCCCCAAGAGAAGACCCAGTGATTGGGAAAAGCCCAAGTGACTATGGGAGCTTATGTCATAAGAGACTGTGTGCAGTGAGCATTGCTCTTTGTTTGTTACCGCAAGCCAACAGAGTTTTCTCTAAATAAAAGGCAACTCCCCAGCGCACAAAGAATCATTCCGTTTTCAGAAAACTTCACCCAATTTTTGCTTGAGTTTTGCCAAAACTTTTTTTTTTTTTTTTTGCTGCCACCAATGATAGCTCAGTTGGTAAAGAATCTGCCTGCACTGCAGGAGACCCTGGTTCAATCCCTGGGTTGGGAAGATCCACTGGAGAGAGAATAGGCTACCAATTCCAGTATTCTTGGGCTTCCCTTGTGGCTCAGCTAGTAAAGAATTTGCCTGCAATGTGGGAGACCTAGGTTCGATCCCTGGGTTGGGAAGATACCCTGGAGAAGGGAAAGGCTACCCACTCCAGTATTCTGTCCTCGAGGACTCCAGTCGCAAAGAGTCCTACAGGATTGGTGACTTTCACTTTCAATGATTAACATTTATTCTGTCTTTAAATGACTTGTTTTGTCAAACACTGAGTCTTCAAATTCACATCTTCCCTCTTTTATACACCCATTAAAGAAGCACCATTCGTGTCAAGCACAGGTGGATTATAGCAGAGAGAACATACATGGCCCTTTCCTTGGGAAGCCGAAAGTCTCTTAGAGAGGAAAGAAAATAGAGGATCATAAGCTAAAATATATAATTTTTAATGTCATTTCTGCAATGAGTGCAACGTACAGCTATGACTTGGTTATCAAGGCTAAGGTCAAAATCAGCCCAGACAAAAGAACCCCAGAGTGACCTATGGAAATCTTAGGCTACTTTATCTTACCAAACCAGTGATACAATCGCTAACGTCCAAACCAACTCAGAGGCCTGCTTTAAAGTATACAGAAACCATGGTCTTGTCCAGGCATAGACCTATTATTTTAACTGTCATCTCCATCTGGAAACAAGAAATAAAATTTAAGTTCTTTCTTGACTTCATGATCTGACTCATTCATGAACTGCTCCTGTTGGTTACCATTAATTGAACCACTCCCTTTGCTGCATTTTGTTTATTTGACTTAATAATTATATCTGAGCCTCTACTGTCAAAATCTAAGCAGTGGCATAAGAGAGAAGAATAAGGTTTGTTACAGCATTCTGCCTCTAGGCAATTATCAAGATTTTTATAGCATCTTCTTAGAACTAAATGGGAAACATAAATTCTATAACTGAAATGAGATGAGCTCATTTGCTTACCTGAAGACCAAGCCATTTTTCTTCATGCCAACTCCACCCAGAGGCTCCCAACACTCCTACGTTCAAACAGAAAGGAGCAGATGTGCACCTCCTGTCTTCAGTGAATTACAACCAAGATGGTATTAATGTGGAAAGGGTGAAGATAAATAAAAGAAACCTAGAAGCTGGAAGCTGGTTCATATCCACCAACCTCTGGTCCAATTCTCCTACTTGGCCCCAGCATTAAAACATTTGCAAGCTGCAGTAATTATAGCCCAAAAAATTTATTGAGGCCTTTTCTTATTTGCTTTACACATACAGTCAGATCTTCCCACAGAATTTCTCTCCTAGTTGTCTTGCTACTGTTGTATCCTAGCCATTACCATTTACCATCCTGCATTGATCCCACACACTTCAGGCTGCCTGGTCCTCAGTCCTCGCTTCTTTAGAAAACCCCCACAGCATCCATGCTCCTGGGTGATGTGACTGAGACTCTTTACAACTCCTGGTGAGCTAGGATCTTCTGTATCATTACCACAGCAAGAAAAAACAAAGGTTGAAAAAGAGACTAATGTTTGGGGGTGAATGTTTTTAACAGAGAAAAATCTTTCACACTGTGAATTACAATAGATAAAACATTGAATACCTGAGTTTTGGCTTCCATTTTGCATTTAAATATCACTTATTTTAAGAATACCTAGACATTTAAACTATTCTAGAAATTGAAGTTTTTAATTCTAAAATGAAAAAACTCAAATACAGCTAGCAGTTAAATTTAATTAACTGTGTTTAATAGGAGTTCTTGAGA
>SJYQ01001370.1:88022-109822 GCA_006410935.1 Redunca redunca
CGACTCTATTCTAATCAAAGTCTCAAACATGCTGGGAAAAAGTGGTTTTTATTTTCTCATCAGATTGGATGTATAAGCCATAGAAAAAGATTATATAAATTTTAGATGCTTAGGAATAGAATAAATATTACCTATTTCTGGAATCAAACAGTAGAGTTGTATGGCTTTATAATCTCATTCATTCATTTATTCATTCAATAAATGTGTGTTGAAATCCTGCTATCTATATTGGATAAGGCCCAATTCCTACAGAAAGGACTAATTATTTGAATAGATTATTTTAGTGAGTGGGCTTCCTTGGTGGCTCAGCTGGTAAAGAATGTGCTTATAATGTGGGAGACCTGGGTTTGATCCCTAGGTTGAGAAGATCCCTTGGAGAAGGGAATGGCTCCCCACTCTAGTATTCCGGCTTGCAGAATTCTAGGACTAGACAGGCCATGGGGTCCCAAAGAGTGGATCATGATTGAGCAAATTTCACTTTCAGTAAGTACAAAAGTTTAGCATGGTTGTTCACAAGATGTCAATGGATGGACACAACAGATTGGTCACCTGGTCACTTTGCAAAGTGGAAACACTGTCTTTAGGCAGTTGGGGCTTGCTGAAGACTTTTATGGAGAAGAAGGGTCTAGTTGGCTTATAAAGATGATCTGAAGCAAGTATGAAGAATGAGATAGAGGACTGGATTTTTATCTTGTGTGGGGAGGGAGTTAAAGGAGGAGAAACCAAGGAGACTTCTTCAATGGGCCATATGAGAGATGACAGTCTCAGCCATGCACCTGCTGAGTCTATGAGATAACAAGGAAGTAGCCCAACCGAAAGAGAGTGAATGTCTCCATCAACATGTAAATGAAAAGCCTAAATACAACTTAACTATGCAAATTTAGGTATTACCATGCTATAGGCAAACATAAGTTTGTTAAGGGTCAGAGGTACTAGGCAGTAAAACCCAGTATTTCCATAGTGTTTGCTATGTGTCTAAATGCTATGCACAGTTTAATTTTCCAAGATTAAATTTACAGGTTAAATCATTTCAATAATCTTAGGAAGAAGCTACAATTTCTTCCCCATTTTACAGATGAATAAACGAAGAATGGTTAAAATATTTCAAATCTCTGAGCTACTAATGATAACTGCTAGATTTAAAATCCAGGTATGCCAACACTCTTGGACTTAACCATAAGTGGCATTATTGTTAGTATCATTGAATCTTTATTGTAGTAATTCCTGACTACAATATGTGACATCCAATGGCACAGAAGAATCATGCTGATGTTTGGGAATTCTCCTTCTTTATTCCATAATCTCACCTCTGTAAATACCTTTTAATTTTGATTGTTTCTACTCTTATGGTGGTTCTCCTCATCATTTTAGATAGTATGCTTATTAATGCTGCTGCTGCTAAGTCACTTCAGTCATGTCCGACTCTTTGTGACCCCAGCGATGGCAGCCCACCAGGCTCCCCCGTCCTTGGGATTCTCCAGGCAAGAACAATGGAGTGGGTTGCCATTTCCTTCTCCAATGCATGAAAGTGAAAAGTGAAAGTGAAGTCACTCAGTTGTGTCTGACTCTTAGCGACCCCATGGACTGCAGTCTACTAGGCTCCTCTGTCCATGGGATCTTCCAGGCAAGCGTACTGGAGTGCATTGTCATTGCCTTCTCCAATGCTTATTAATATTCATTAATAAAAACAACACTCATTTTGGCCTTACTGTAATATATGATCATTTAAATAAAATGTACTGAACTCTCATTCTCCATCACTAATGTCAGTGATTAATAGTGATATGGTTGCTCTTAGTTTTTATATGAACACTTTATGACATCACTAATATATGTAAGCCCATATTTCTTATTCTATAGGATTTTTATGGTATACATTGACCTATCCACATTTCTTAAGATGAACTTTTCACTACCCTTACCCTTTCTTACTTCCCTTGCTCTTTCATCTCCCACCTTGGCAGTTAAATTTTTCCTTTTTATGTAATTAACTTTACCATCTTTTACACTCTATTCTGCACTCACAACCAAGTTGGTCATGATTTGTCCCTAGACTGACTCTAGAGATTTAGGGCATATAAGTAGCTATATTATTATGATGGTGCAGGTAATGTTATTGCCTCAATTACTGCATTAGAATTACATTCTTATCTCAGAAATTTAATGTTGGGACCTCTTTTAAAGCTGGAATAAATGATCCTCATATAGAGCTCAAGTTGATTTTATTTTACTATTCTAAATCATACCACGTTTTAATTTGCTTCTATGTAAAATTCCATTGGACTGCAAGATCAAGTCAGTCAGTCTTGGTTAATTCATGTTGATGTTTGATAGAAATCAACACAATACTGTAAAGCAATTATCCTTCAATTAAAAATAAATTCAGGAAAAACAATGGTCCACCCTTAAGAAAATCAACCCTGAATATTCATTGGAAGGACTGAGGCTGACACTAAAGCTCCAGTACTTTGGCCACCTGGTGCAAAGAGCTTACTCATTGGAAAAGACTGATCCTGGGAAAGATTAAAGGCAGGAGGAGAAGGGGACAGCAGAGGGTGAGAGGTTTAGACAGTGTCACCAACTGACTCAATGGATGTGAATCTGAGGTAACTCTGGGAGATAGTGAAGGACAGAGGAAACTGGCATGCTGTAGCCCATGGGGTCACAAAGACATGATTTAGTGGTTGAATATCATGTCAAACTATGACTTTTTGAACAGTTTAGTTTTATCATTTCCAATTGCCTCTTTATGTGTTTTCTTTCCCTTTTCCTTCCTTTTGTTCCTCTCTTTTCTCCCTCCCTCCCTTCCTTTCTTCCTCTTCCCCTGCACTCTCTCTCTTCAAACTATGTGCTTTGATACCATCCTATGACCTTTCAAACCTCTCATTCAGAGAAACAGCAGTTGTTTCATGATCTTCACTGGCAATCTGAGTTTCCCCCTCACTCTTTTGCCAATGGAACACTAAGATTCTGGTGGCTTCAGGATGATCGAAGCATGAGAGGGAAGGAGGTACACTGGTCCTCTATTAGCATCTGTCTATACTGTCATCAGCTGAGAAAGTGTGACCTTACCTGGCCCTCTTCCTCGTTTTTCATCAACTCATCTCCCATCTTGGATTATGCCAACATTCAGCCCTTCCCCTGCTTCACTCTAAGGTCAGGAAAACTTGGCAGTGTTGTAGAGATCTGTCTTGAAATAACTACACACCTCTATCCAACTCTTCTATTTGGTCAGGCGTGAGGATTTCCATGAAGCTTGCTAGATTCTAAGGGATTTAGGTAGAAATGATATAAACCCCTTTTCTGTTTTTGAGCTCTCCAAACTCTATTGGAAAATCTATCCTAATACCTGCCTCTCACTGCCACTCAGGAATCTGACTTGAGAGGAAAGTAGAAAGCAGGAGTCCTTTTATCAGGGATCAATATGAGTGATTTACTGTCCTGCCTTTTTTTTTTTTTTCCTGAACAATAACACTTTTTCCCTAGCCCAAACCATTTTTATCTCCATTACAGTTAGAAAGACCCATTCTCAATGATTCTTGCTAGTCTTTCTTTCAGGCCAGCATTTTGATACATACCTTCTTATATTTCCCTTTGTGTTTTCCTTTTAATCCTATCCTGTGTGTAGAATATTCTTTAGACCAAACTTCTCTGAAAACTGATTCTTCAAATGGATTCCTGGTTATCCATATGTCACACTCCAGGGATGTCTGAATTTTAGTTCAAACTCAAGCTGGGTAATGGTTATATGGTCTACTCTTTACCTTGGTATTTTACCACATACTAGACCTACACATTTCCTAAAGCAAAACTGGATGATCAAAAATATTTTCAAAATTCTATATGATGTGAACTGATATATCTTGAAGGCTCAGCTGCAGAAATAAAATTATTTTGAATTTCAGCCTCATCTTAAGATATTTGGAGACAAAAAATTTAAAGGCACTCATGTCTATTAAACTAACTTCAGATCTCCCACAAATTCTGGGGCATTTATCTGAAGTCCCATTGGGTTTAAGCCATGATTTTTACTTCAGATCTACAGTGATATGCTAAAGAAAAAAGCTTCTAAAAGACTCTAAGGAAGCAGCATTCTGCCACCAAGGAAGTTGGTTCCCATGAGTTGCGGACATCTGTTCTCTAGTGACCCTTAAAGGCCATTCAAATTAATGTTCAATCCTCAGGGGGCCTGCATTTATCAGATATTTTTCCCCCATTTGTTTTCTCCTCTCATTGAAAGAGCATTTAAATGGGTTAAATATGAGTTGTGGTTATATTTAAATTGATTTCTAACAGTTCTCATTAAAGCTTAAAAAATCTTCTAGAAATAAGAAAGTACCTATTAGCAGGTATTTCATAAATTTTTAAAGTGAAGACAGATGAATCTTTGAAGCACCTCAGATTTACACTTAAAAATATCAAGAACATATTTTATTATGGTTATGTGCTGCCATACAATAACTTTTTCATAATAAATCCTTAAGAAATCCTGAGGGATTTTAAAATGAAAGAGCCTTACAATTTGGAATCATTAAGATCTAAATACAGGAAGTTTACTGACTACATAGGGCTTCCCAGGTGGTATAGTTACAAAAAATCTGCCTGCTAATGCAAGAGACACGAGAGACACAGGTTTGATCCCTAGGTCTGGGAGGTCCCTTGGAGAAATGGGAAATTCTATAGACAGAGGATCCTGGTGGGCTGCAGTCCATGGGGTCACAAAGGGTCTGCCACAGCTGAGCACTCACATGCACTGGCTACATACTCTTGCAAGCCCTCTAATGTTTTAGGTTTTGACTGATAATCTGATATTCCTTTGTTTCAAACTTCACGGGTTCATTGACTACTAAACAGGTTTAATAAATGTAATTTCACTTGAAAATATTGAGTACCATAAAATTATTACCTTGATTTTTATCTTAGTGTATCTGTGAAAACTTCTGACAGTTGTTATACAACCCATGTTCATTGAGCAAAACTTTTCTGGATACAATATAAAACATTCCATTTAATTCTAAAATATTATATTTTGAGAGATTTTCCCATTTCAGTTATAATTCAGAATGAAAAATTAACTAAGTAGTGAGCAAAATTTCTTAGTATGACATACAAAATAGAAGCTTGCATATATTTGTTCATTTACTTAACTTAAAGATCACTTATTCTTTAAAAGCGATAATAAAATTTAAAAAGTAAGAAGTCAGATCTATTTTTATAAACATGCATTTGATAACTAGATAGCCTATAGAGTAAATGATCCTGACCTAAATGAAAATTTAGGGATTCAACAGCTTTAGTGCTTAACGTCACCCACAGGAATTTCAAATAAAAGTTCTCAAAACTTTTCATAATTTATTTAAGAATCAGATTAATTATCACACAAAGAACAATCGAAATGAAGCTCAGAGCTTACAGATTTGTCATAACATAAAAATAGTTCCTAAAAAACTACACTTGTAATACATTTTGGAGAAGATAAGACTAACTTACTATCATGTTCCATGATATAATTTTAGAAAGTTAACATCTAGGAAAATTAACAGTTCCAGAAGCAAGTTTGTTGTATTAAGAGGCTTCTATGAAGGTTAATTTTATGTATCAATTTGACTGGGCCATGGGATGCCCAGATATTTGATCGAACATTTCTCTGAGTGTGTCTGTGAAGGTGTTTCTGGATGAATTTAACATCTGAATATATAGACTGAGTAAAGCAGATTGCCCTCACCAAGAAGGTGGGTCTCATTCAATCTATTAAAGTCCTGAATCAAACAAAAAGTCCGATCCCCCGCCGTGGTTAAGTCGGCCCCTGAGTGGTGCGGTGTTAAAGAACCCACCTGCCAATGCAGGGGATGCAGGAGATGCTGGTTGGACCCCTAGGTTGGGAAGATCCTCTGGAGGAGAGCCTGGCAACCCACTCCAGTATTCTTACCTGGAGAATTTCATGGACCGAGAAGCCTGGCAGTCTACAGTCCAAGGAGTCACAAAGAGTCAGACATGATTGAATCTACACACAGACACACACACACACACGCACATACACTTTTAAGAGAGAATTCCTCATACCTGACAGCTTTCCAACTGTTTAATGCTCCCTCCTCTATAGGAAAGCATTGCTTTCAGTAATAGTTATGAAATTAAACTAATAAAATAATATCCAGAGAAGCAGTGTAGACAGTAAAATATTTATTTTATTGAAATTTGCATAATTAATTATGTTGCTAAAAGTAAAATAAAACAGAATAAAGTGATTTTTTTCAGTATAAAAGCACAATTATTTATTCAGTAGTTTTTATGTCTAACCAACAGATCAACCCTGGGATTTCTTTGGAAGGAATGATGCTGAAGCTGAAACTCCAGTACTTTGGCCACCTCATGCGAAGAGTTGACTCATTGGAAAAGACTTTGATGCTGCGAGGGATTGGGGGCAGGAGGAGAAGGGGACGACAGAGGATGAGATGGCTGGATGGCATCACTGTCTTGATGGACGGGAGTCTGAGTGAACTCTGGGATTTGGTGATGGACAGGGAGGCCTGGCATGCTGCGATTCATAGGGTCGCAAAGAGTCGGACACAACTGAACAGTTTGAACACTGATCTTCTGGGGACAGTTCTATGTAAGCTATATAAATAATTGTTCATTAACTTTATTAGTTAATATTAGTGAAATATAAGCTATTTACAGTAGAAGTGTATGCTAAACTTCTGCTAATATAAGAGAAGGAAATGGCAACCCACTCCAGTATTCTTGTCTGGAGGATCCCAGGGACGGAGGAGCCTGGTGGGCTGCCGTCTATGGGATCGCACAGAGTTGGACACGACTGAAGCGACTTAGCAGCAGCGGCGGCAATATAAGCAAAAATTACAATTTAGGCAACTACTGAATCATACTGCTCTTGTAACACTGTATCTGTCTTTAGGAATAAAAGGATATAACTATTAAAGAAAAAGAGTAAAATTTTAATTATATATATATTTATTGAAATATAGTTGATTTACAACATTGTGTTAGTTTCAGGTGTACAGCACAGTGATTCAGTTATACATGTATATGTATGTGTTTATATTTTTTTCTTTCTCATTGTAGGTTATTAGAAGGTTAATTTTATTTTTACATATGTAAAATTCATATACATTTTATTTCTATGAATACAATGTATTATTTACATTCATTAAAATACTTTATGTGCTACTTAAAATTTTCCCTTATTAAACCAAATACTGTATAAATTACGTGTCTTACAGCCTTACAGTCCAGGCTGTTTTACTGTTTTACCTTCCAAACACAGTATAAATTACATTTGCCATATGACCTTGAATGACAAACTCAAATAACTCTATTTCTGTATCCTTACAATTACTATGCAAATTATTTATTTTGGATCAACTAACTGTTTAAATGCACGAATAGGTAGTACCATAGGGCTGGAGGCACAAACTGTGCTCAAAATAGCCTCTAATAATAATGAACCATTGTAAACTTTTTCTCCAGAGAGTCATCTATAGTTGTGTGTTGGGAGCTGTATAATTGGAGGTTCTCTGAATTAACTCCCATACAAAATACAGTGTTTTTTAAAAGTAACAATGGCTAATTTGATGTTTACATATATACTGCTAATATTCAAAAATAACTACAAGGGTGGTTTAGAACTTAGACTGATAAAATATATTTTTCAGGAAATAAGTAGTTTATCACTGACATTGACCAGCCCCTATCACCTTAAACACATGGTGATAATAAAAAGCAGGTCGACTATTTCAGTAAATTATTGTATGTAAATTGGCTACAGTAATACGCACCACTTCCTTATTGCTGACTTTGGTCATCTCTGCCACCGCACCCTGGACCTACTAGGAATTGTAGTGAATGTAACTTACTTTCAAACACTTCAGCATAGGCAGTGGTATCTTTGTGTTTGTTTAAATCTGTATCCTCATAATGAATAGTAAATATTTTATTTTCCTTAATAAAGAGTGCACAGTCCACAAGAAGGGGAACACACAGACTCTAATCAGAAGCCACATTCCAGAGGTAGCCACAAGAGCACACCAATCAGCTTTATTTCCACTCCCATCAGAAGGCTGCTAATTTAGCAGAATGGGTTTCAGGAACACGCTTCCATTGGTGAAAGGAGTCATGTTTAAGGTGCAATCATGACTAGCAATTGCCCCCTTGTATAACCTCAGTCTCAAAATCCAGCAAGACCAAGAGACTAAGCTTTCAGAAGGCAATAGGCTTAAGGGCAGCTTCAGAGTGTAGTCCTGGGTCTAATTGTTTTCATAGGATTGTGTCACCTGAGCTGACTGGGAGTAGCTGACGCCTATCCTTAAATACCTTCTCATCTCACTCTTGCCAACCTTTCCTACAAAATGCTCTTCAGAGCTGAGACTTCAGGGAGCTTGTGAAACTGATTGCAAACCAAGTACATGACTATATTTGGGTCCACTTGTTTATTGCTATTTGCAAGTGTGGCAAATTCTAAAGACTTGTTTAACAGGTCACCTAGCAGCAAGATGTGGTCAAGGATTTCTCACCTGCCTTTAACTACAGAAGTTACTTATGCCTGTTGAAGCAACCGAATAATTGAGGAAGCCCACCAAATTAGCTTAGGACAATTAACAGCTCTGTATATGTATGTAGAAAATGATGATTATTAAGTTAAATGGGTCACAATTTTTTTCCTAAATAACTCTTGTTTTAAGAAGTGGTGGGCCACCAGGAAGAAACTGCAGTTTACTCTCAGATATACTTTGGTCTGATAAAAAAAAAAATGATTAATGTCTCTTTCATCTGGGAACAGCTAATAAAAGCTTGGCATCTTCAGCAATCTACATAAATATTTCTCGGGACATACAAAATGGAGATAGTAATTGTTCATTGTTCCAGTTTGCTTCTTGACATATTTTTCCCATCTGAAGAAGTGGGAGAAGGTTCAAGAATCTGTGGTACTTTTACTTTTAAATCAAGCAAATAATATATAAATGCATTCCTACAATTACATGTTGAAAAGTATATTGCCATATATAAAGTCAAAATAAAAGTATCCCTCCTTGTTCTTGATCAGCAAATGTACCATTTCTTTTTTTTAATCCATTATGATTTCAAATCTTTGTCAATTTACACCAATATATATGCACATATAGAAATATGGGTTTTCAAAATGGCAATGGAATTTAAATATAGTGGAGAAGTGAATGGCTTTTTAATTAACATATGAATGTACTTATCTGCCACATTCTTTCTAGTTGTAAATATTTTATTCCATTGTTTGGTAACTTGGTAGTTTCTAATAGTCTTTACAGGCATTATATAGTTTGGGGTGTCCTTGAGGTTGGGTGTGGCCCTGTGAATAAAATGTGAGAGAGAACTGGATCAATTTTAAGAGGAAGCCAGGTGACAGTCTAATTCTCCAAATGGACATCTGAACCCTTTGAGAGGGTCCTAGGTGATGAACGCTCAAGACAGAGCTCCCGTGTGTGAGTAAGAAATAACCTTGTGCTTTGAGCCACTGGGTTTCTGGAGTGATATGTTACTCCTGCAGACTCCAGCATTTCTTGACTCATTGAAAGAGTATCTATGAATTAATATGATTTTTAATTCAATCACCTCTCATAATGAAATCAATATCGTTGCTTCCAATTGTCCCTGTATATAAAACAGTGACAAGAGACACTTTTAACATTTGTATCTTACGTTTTTATACCCAAGGCAGATTTTATGCAAAGTCAGTTTTGGTAGATTTTGCCGAAAGTGTCCTATAAAAAAGTTGTCAGAATAGATACTAGTAGAAATAGTCATGAGAACACATTGACCCATGTTGTAGCCAATATTGGATATGATCTATCAATAATTTAATTTTCACAGGATCTGATGAGTTAAAAATATCTACCAGTGTTGTTTAAGTTTCTTTTTCTGATTATTGATTTGGCTTTATGTATATTAGCTATTTTTTATCTACCGTGAATACCTGTCAATAAGCTTTATCAACATTTCAACTCTTTTTCTTTTACATATAGAGTTATAGGGACTCATGTGCTACACATCCTTATAGTGAGTGTGTCGTATATGGTGCAAATATTTTTCTCCTAGTCTATCACTGCCTTTAATTTTATTTTTGGTGTCTTATACACAGAGCTTTCACTATATATAGTAAATTTTGTCTTCTTGGTAGATATGGAATTTGGGCTTAAGATGCTTTTCTCTACTCAGCAAAGCATTACAAAATGAATTATGTTTTAGTGTAACTAAAATTATTTATAAAATGCCATTTTAAGTTTTGGAAATTGTTTCATTTTTAACTTTTAAATGGAACTAGAATTTATTTTAGTGAATTACAGGGTGAATTTTAATGAATGAACATATGTTTTTGTTCAAAAGAATGAACAATTACTCCCATGTGATTTGTTGGATAACCTATTTTTTCCCCACATGCCACACTCTTTTTAGGTTTATTTCCAGTACGCACTGCACTCTATTCCTGACCTCTATTTTGTCATTTTGTTTTCCTCTATTATATCCTTTCTTCCAATATGAATCTATTTCATTACTGTAGTTTCATAGTATATTTTTAAATCTGATAGAGCAAATTCTCCTCTATTGTTCATTTTAAACATCATATTGCCTTATCCTCACACATTTTTCCTTTAACCTAGATGAATTTAGAGTCAGCTCTTCAAATGTGACACAAAATTTATTTGGGTATTGAATTTTATTTTATTTACTTGCTTATTTATTTGGCTGCACAGCATGCAAGATCATAGTTCCTGATCAGGAACTGACCCATGCCCCCTGCAGTGGAAGTTCAGAGGGTTAACCACTGGATCACCAGGGAAGTCTCAAGAGTACTGAACTGCAGATTAATTTGTGTGATAGAGCCTGTGATGTGCTGTTGGGCAGCCATTAGGAAAGACTTGAGCTTTTCTGCAGGGGCTGCAGGCAGCAGACATCTCCAGCTACAGAGGACCTGCTTCCACTGCTACTGCTGTGTGAACTGAGGAGTGTTCACGCAGGCTCCTCTGTCCATGGGATTCTCCAGGCAAGAATGCTGGAGTGGGTTGCCATTTCCTTCTCCAGGGGATATTTCTGACCCAGAGATCGAACCCCAGTCTCTTGCATCTGCTGCATGCGCAGGCTGATTCTTTACCACTAGTGCCACCTGGGAAGCCAGAGGGGTGTCAAGGTCAAGCCATTTTGGCCCAGGTGGGATTGTCCATGGCTTCAGAGCTCCCTCCAGATTGCCTTGCCAGGTTGCCCATAATTGTTCAGTTTTGTTCTCCACCCAGTTCTGCTTCTATCCTTTTGCCATTTGCGGATCTCTATTCCGAGTGAACTCCGGGAGCTGGTGATGGACAGGGAGGCCTGGCGCGCTGCGATTCATGGGGTTGCAAAGAGTCGGACACGACTGAGCGACTGAACTGAACTGAACACACATCTTGCACCTTAAATTCTGTTTCAGCATCTGCTTCTGGAAGACCTGAATCTGTGAAAATCTGGAAAGAAGTGACATATTTACACGATTGGCACTCTGCTTGCTAATGAGTGAATTTTCTTCTTGAGACAGAAAGTTCAAGCAGGTGTCAGGCTATTAACATCTCTGAATGAAGGGGCTGGAGTAAGGCAATAGGGAGGGAAAGACCATGGGATAAGTGGGAGTGGATCAGCCTTGTATACAAGATGAGCTTCTCAGCACCAGCCCACTCCTGCTCAGTAGAACATGGACCCAATGTGCCCCCTCTTCCAGTTTTATTTTTTTCCAAGAGAACCCTTAAATACATGTATTGTATAAAATGTCCTGCTTCCTGATCTAGAAAATGCACAAGTATGTTTCCAACCAAAGATCTTTTTCAAAAAAAAATAAGGTTTGTGAAGTCGAGAAGAAAAGATTTACTATATCAAATATGAATTAAACTTTAACTTACCTTTAGCCAGATGCAAGTTTTCATAGTCATGAGACATGAGATGACAATTATCTTTAAAGCCAAAAGTCTCCTTTCAGATTCAATGAACTTCAAATAGTAGTAGATGAGAATGCTTGCCTTGATGTGAAAGGCCTGTGAGACAAGTGTTAGTCCCAACGTAAAAATCATATGTCATTTCTCCATCCCTAGGGAGGGAGTAAGTGAAGCCAGTGAGAAAGAGACCAAGAAGCTTTTGGAGATCCCGTCAAAAGAAAGAAATGTTACAATGGAGAATAAATTGTATGTATTATATTTGTGCCATTAAGGAAATGACAACCACTCTAGTATTCTTGCTTAAGAAATCCCATGGACAGAGGAGCCTAGCAGGCTATGATAACACAATTTAGTGACTAAACCACCACCACCACCATGATATTTCAGAAAATCGTGTTATGTCTTAAAATTTATAAAGTGTCACAAAAGGAAATGTTCACTTCCTGTATTTAAAAATTATGTTATAAAATGTTTGCAATCATTTATTTTATAAAATTAGACAGTAATTATGAAGTTTTGGTACCATCATGGAACTTTGTTTTCTCCAGGATAGAAGCTCTACTGGAATTTATTATCTATTTATTCATTCATTTTTATCTTCCATAACAGTTTACAATGTATAATGAAAAAAGCCAACTTTGTTTTTCTGTAGAATGACAGAGAAAATAGAGATGCAGTCCCCTCATCATTTTTACTGTCTCCTATGGAAGCTTTATGGAGAAGGAGATGGCAACCCACTCCAGTATTCTAGCCTAGAGAATCCCAGGGACGGGGGAGCCTGGTGGGCTGCCGTCTATGGGGTCGCACAGAGTCGGACACAACTGAAGCGACTTAGCAGCAGCAGCAGCAGCATGGAAGCTTTAACTCCCAAACCAGTTACATTTGTTAGTGAGAGTTAGAATGATTGCAATGAACCAAATATTTTTTTATCCCAGCTAAAGGTGAGTTCTTCTATGTGTTCAATTTTTTTAAACATCAAATGTGTTAAATTTAATTTCAGTTAATATTAACAAAAAATAATAAAACAGGAATGAAATCAGTTTAATGAAATGAGTTTAATGAAACTCAAATAAGTGTTTGCTTTTAACAAGAAGAGATTGAGTATTCTAATCAAATATATTCAGAATTTATCAAGCTACTTATAACAAATAAGTGGCACCAAAACTGACCAATTAAATTTGGCTCAAAAAGCCCACCACCAGTTTCAAATGTTTTGTTGTCATCAATATTAACAAGATGCTATAAGTTTTATGAAATACATATTTATTTTATTGGCATTCTAGGTAATAGTTCAGAAAAGTGTTCGTGAAAAATGAGCAACATAACAATAGTAGAGAAGAATAGAAAATCATTGTTCCAATGAGGAGATCCAATCACAAGGGAAGCCCACTCAGGAGATAGCAACACATAATCGTTTGAATAGGCAAATTTTGATATAAGGAAGCATTAACTGTAACAGAGGAAAAGATATATAGCACTCAAGAGAATTCCAAAAATTACCTTGGGGCTGAGAGATATAACCTAAGGAAGGAACAGATGTGGGCGATGGGATTTCCTTCATCAATGCTAGGATTCAGAACTCATTAGAGTATGGTTATGGCTCAATGGATAGCAGAGCAGTTTACTGAGTTGTCTTGGGCTTCAGATGGTCCACAGACCCTGGGTAAGCTAGAAATATTCGTCTACGGCGCCATTAAAACTCTATGAGGGTGAGCATCACTTTTATATTTGGAGCTGAGATGATATGAGATTGATCACCTTTCACAGTTGTATTTAACTTTCTATTATCTAGTCATTTCTGTGTGGACATATGTCCTTAAGATTTTAAGTAGTTTATAGACAAAAAGAATCTTATGTATAACACCGGGGATTCTATTCAGTATCTTGTAATAGCCTATAATAGAAAATAATATGAAACCATTAGACATTATATACATTATTTTTAGATTCCTTTCCATTATAGGCTCTTTAAATATATATGCATATATACATATATATATATATAATATACTCAGTCACTTTAGTAGTGTCCAACTCTTTGTGACCTTATGCTCCTCTGTTCTGGGGATTCTCTAGGCAAATATACTGGAGTGGATTGCCATGCCCTCTTCCAGGGTATCTTCCTAACCCAGGGATTAAACTCGCATCTCTTACATTGGCTGGCAAATACATTGGCTGGCAAATTCATTACCATTGAGCCCCAAATATTATAATAATCATATTCTAAAAGATATGAGCATATCTAAGATATGGGTGGTAAATATAACATGTAGCCTGTGAATCTAAGTGTTTCCTAGAAATCTAAATCAGCATTTGCTAAAATGTTTCATAAAGTGTCTCTCATCTCTTATCCATAGACTGTTTGTTGCTTATTATTTATTCTACTTATTTTTTCATTTGAAAAGGTAAGGGAAGGTCAGGGAGCTGAAGTATTTCATACTTTATAGCTGTTATTTTTTTCTGATTTCCAGATTATTATCATTGGCATAGCTGTTTTTCTGTAATGGAAATGATACTCCTTTTTATATCTGTGAAAATCAGTGCTACTCCAAATTTTGTAATAACTGAAGCTTATACAAATGGTGGAGGGGTGTTCTTTAAGGAAAAAAAAAAATAATTCTGTGATTTCTATAACAATACCCCACTGAGCCTAAAGTGATTGTTCATCCAACTTAATGTCTTAGCCAAATCTCAAAAATTCCCAGAAACGCTCCAATGTTCCCAAATCAAGGAGAAGTAGCATGGAAGATAAACTAAAGTAGAAAAAGACATCACTCTGAACTGATTAATTATAATCCAAAAGGCCTGCTTTTGCAGACTTTACACAATTGTATGATCATATGAAACCATCGCTGGGCTTCTCCCAGCATCTTAGAACAGTTTTTATATAAGTATGTGTGGCCATAAAATTAACATCATTAGTTTTACATTAAACCTATCTTTGGTGATCAACTTAACTATAATTTATTAAAATCTATTTGTGTTTACTTACCTCATCTATTGGATTTTCTTTTATTTGTTGCATATTTTCAAATGTTTGATGAGTCTTGCTTTTCTGCACACGCATTGGCTAATGAGAAGTGAGCCGATCAGTTTAGGAAGGTGTCATGGACACCATTTTTACCAGACCCATGTATTCCTAAATTCCACCTAAGCCTCGATTCTTAGATATTGCAAGTGATATGTTTTACATCTTGCCTGGTGTATAAATTCCTCAGCACCTACATATCTGGCCCTTCCCCTCCCCGACCTCCTGTTCACTGTATTTGTGGCTGGTAGGATTCCTCAACACATCAAAATCTTTTTATTTCAGAAGTTTGACAATCCCACAAACACTATTCATTGTTTATATCTCACCTCACCTCTTTAGATTTAATTAATAATACATCTGGAAAGCAGGAAGAAAAAGCTATCAGGAGTCATCAGAAAATACTGTCAATAATTATTGGCCTTACCCTTTCCTTGCTTCTCTGTGCTCACTTTATTCATTCCTATGCCTTGATTCACTGTCTTGTTTCCCTTCCTAAACAGTTTTGATCAAGTTTCCCAAAGGACTCTTTTGTAGACTTCTGATATAAATGTGAAAGAAAGCCACACATTCATTTTAAAAAAAAAAAAGGTAAATTTCCTTAAAAATTCCTTCCTCGCCATCTTTGGGATAAACTGTACTTTTTCCAAAACTAAATAACACTACAAATGTTATTTTAAAAATTTACTGTATTCCTACTCTTGTGTTTTTCCCTTACAGACTCCTTATCCTCATGTCTAAGTTTATGTTGCAGTCTACCATCCCTTTCAGTTTCCATTTTTTTCAAGCCCAACCTTATTATTGACTGTTTCAATACTTGACAATAGAGACTTGTCTTTTTCTTACCCAATGGATACAGTCTTTTGAATTTGAGATTGTTGATGGATGATGCTGGGGTCTGGGAAGCAAAAGGGCCTTATAGTTTGATACTGAAGCTTGAAGGTTTCTGGAGACAAGTGGAATGGTTTGGAACCTGGACAACGTGATTAGCATTGTAAACTAAGAGAAACCAAGAATTTTTTAGGGTATGACAAACATTTGGATGCTAGTCTTAGATAAAGTCTGGAGGATCCTCAAGCCAGCAGCCCATTTTGACATAATTATCTTCAGAGATGTGTAATCATCTCCAAGTGGTCTCAGTAGTCTTTTTCTCTTCAGAAATTTTCCATTGTAAAAAGCAAAGTGTGTATTTAGCAAGGAAGCAATATATGTATATGTGTGGTCTCTAATATAGAAGTGTCAAACCCCAAGGCAGTGAGGAGGGTGAGGCAAAAAAAGCCTTCCCTGGCAGAGATAGTATAATCCTAAGGTCTCAACAGCAGCCACCTTTCCGCCTTTCAAATACTTCTGAATGTTGCCACATCTGAATATCATCTCAACACCACACCTTGTAATTCTTAAGGTCTGAACAAGGGGGCTAACTTGGTGATTTAGTCACTGAGTCCTGTCTGACTCTTGCGACCCCCTGGATTATAGCCCGTCAGGCTCCTCTGTCCATGGAATTTTCCCAGCAAGAATCCTCGAGTGAGTTGCCATTTCCTTCACCAGGGGATCTTCCTGACCAGGAGTCAAACCTGGGTCTCCTGAATTGCAAGTGTATTCTTTATGGCTGAGCCAGCCAGGAAGCCACAAGCTTAGTACGACCAGTAATCGTATTCATTGTGTAAACTCTAAGAGGAGTAGAGTTGTCCTTTATTCAGTACCAAATTCCCATCATTGCTTCAATTTGCACAGGAGCACTCAAGAATCATCCCTTCTGGTCTTGCCTGGCCTTCCAGTGGTTAAGACTCCGAGCTTCCACTGTAGGCTGCATGGGTTCCATCCCTGATAAGGGAATTAAGATCCCTCTCGTGCCAGGCGGTGTGCCAAGAAAATTATTTAGTCAGTGAAAGAAGTCAAACATTTTAATATGCTAGCATTACACTTTAAATGTACCAAAACTTCTTAACTATATAACTAAAATAATAACAAAGGTGTTTTTTTTCCTATCTTAGTGTCATGAGTAGCATATTTCATGGATCTTTGTGAAGAAAAGTGGCTGAAAAATCTGGAGGTATCAGTGCCCAGTTCTTTCAAAACCAGGTGTGACTCTGTTATTCTTGTCCCCGATCCCTTCCATTTTAAATGACATGACCCAGTGTCTTCCCTAAAGAATAAGAAAATTTGAATGGATGCATTCCCTAAAACCCTGGGGTTTCTTTGGGAGGAAAGATGCTAAAGCTGAAGCTCCAGTACTTTGGCCACCTCATGCGAAGAGTTGACTCATTGGAAAAGACTCTGATGCTGGGAGGTATTGGGGGCAGGAGGAGAAGGGGACGACCCAGGATGAGATGGCTGGATGGCATCACGGACACGATGGACGTGAGCCTGAGTGAACTCCGGGAGATGGTGATGGACAGAGAGGCCTGGTGTGCTGCAATTCATGGGGTTGCAAAGAGTCGGACACGACTGAGTGACTGAACTGAACTGAACTGACTATGGTGATGCCATCATGAGTGTTTGCCTATGTCCAAACTCATCAAACATCAAATTGTACACATTAAATATGTGCAGTTCTTTGTATATCATTTTTACTTCAATAAAGCTGTTTAAAATCAGCTTTAAAAACTACTCCAGGCAGAAAGTATAACCTGTGGCATATAGTCCCTTTTGTAACCCGGGACAATAAAACTAACCTCAATAAAAGATAATATATGAAATCTACTTATCAGGTACCTAACATATAGCCAGAGGTCAAGAAATAGCACTTACTGCTATTGCCATTAACATTATATTAGTATCATTAATATAGTATTTAGTAATTATCCTAGAAAATCCTGTATTACATTTTTCCAGCATCTTGTCCTTGGACTGACTCCCTATTAACCTACACATCAACCATAACATTGCCCTCTGCTCACTTACTGGGATGTCCAATTTGACTTCTCTGGCACCCCAGGATGGCTCCATTTATAAGATCAGCCCCTCCCTCCAACAAGAATTAGGCTATCCCCCACATATACCTATGCGTATGTGACAACCACTAAGAGAAATCAGCAGTGAAAATGATGACAATATAATAGCATCCAACAACAGCAAAGAAGTAGGTAAAATCATGGTTTCATTCAACCCAATTATTTCTTATTGCACTTAGAATAATTTGTGATTAGCTTAGATTTCTCATTCAATGCCAGGTCCCTTCATGTCTAGGACTTTTCAATATCTGTGGGGTTCATTCAATATACATCTTTATTCAAACTTAGGTTTAAGAAAAGTGTCTTTTAGAAGCACATAAAGCCATCTTCTTGAATCGCTAGACCACAGCAAAGGGACTGGGTAAACACACTGGGCTATCACTCAATTATGGTTTTAAGTGAAGTGGAGTGAGTCTTTCAGTCATGTCCGACTCTTTGTGACCCCGTGGACTATTCAATCCATGGAATTCTCCAGGCCAGAATACTGGAATGGGTAGCCTTTCCTTTCTCCAGGGGATCTTCCCAACCCGGGGATTGAACCTGGGTCTCCCACATTGCAGGAGGATTCTTTACCAGCTGAGCCATAAGGGAAGCCCAATTATGACTTTAATGTGAATACATATTCTTTATGTATTCATTAAGGTTCTTAGGGATAACCTAATACACATTTTTAAAGATGTTTTCTCTTCCTGTAATAGTTGAGAAAGAAAATCAGAATCCCCAAAATGTATTTTGGTCTGTGAAAATCAAGATCTATTAATTGAACAGAACCACAAAAAATATGTTTTCTTTTCAATTTGCAGCAACTGTTACCTTGTTGTGTAGTATTTTATGATATTGACTTTCATGTTATTTCTACCCAAATTCCTCAGTCTCACGCAGCATCCAGCTCTCTAAAGCATACCTGTTAAACCACTAAAGCCATGGCATTAACTGGCAAGGAGATGTATTTGTAATATATTTTTTTAAATTATTCAATTATTTGTTTATTTGGCTGCACCAGGTCGTAGTTGATTGCTGCATGCGGGATCTTCGAGCTTCATTGCAGCATCCAGGATTTTAGTTGCAGCATGTGAACTCTTAGTTAGGACATGTGCAATCTAGTTCCCTGACCAGGAATGAACCCTGGCCTCCTGCATCAGGATTGCAGAGCCTTAGCCACTGGACTGCCAAAGAAATCCCAATAATATTTAAATTGGGCATCATTTCCAAAAGCTCATGGATTCCAGTCATCCCTGACTTCTTTTATTCCTTTTCCATATAGCAAATGCATTGTCAAGTAGAGATTTGATTGATTTGATTGCTGTATTTGACCTCTAGATATGCTTTAAGAGTGCTTCCCAAGTGGCTCAGTGATAAAGAATCCACGTGCCAGTGCAGGAGCCACAGAAGATGTGGGTTCGATCCCTGGGTCAGAAAGATCCCTTGGAGAAGGAAATGACAACCCACTCCAGTATTCTTGCTTGGAGAATCCTATGGACAGAGGAGTCTGGTAGGCTACAGTCCATGGGGTCACAGAGAGTTGGATGCAACTGAGCATGCATGCTTTAAGAAAAGGATTCTATGGAGCCCAGGTTTTCAGGAATTAATATTCACATTGTGTGGTAGATCAGTTGTGCTTATGGTTATTAACTTTTCCTTTTATCTTTGTTATTTTCCATAGAATTTCACAGTTCCTTCTCACTCTTCTGGGTCATTATGTTTCCCTTCTTGATTCTAGACTCCTCCATGTGAGTTGCTTTGGTCAATAGAATGATAGCATACTTGACCCAAACAGAAGCTCTACAGAGTACTTACACATTTCCCTTTCATCTCTTGTTTATCTGTCCTTACCTTAAGACCAAGGTTATTGGACGTGTGTAAGAGACACATGGAAAGAATTAAGTTATAATTCATGAAGTGACATGAACATCAGGAAAGGCCTAAGAGAGGAAGTGATATGAATATTAAGTTGTCTCTTAAAGATTAATAGGAATTTATCAGGTGAACAGTGGAGCAAAAGGATATTTTAAGTGGGAGAAATGTCANAATGTCATGTAAAAAAACTAGGAAGCATGAAAAACCTTGGCATGTTAAAAAAAAAAAAAAAACAAAAACCCAGTTGTATGGAAACCATCTGATCACAAAGGTCATTGTATGGCATGCTGGGAGCTTGGATTATATGTTACAGTTTTGCCAATGGGGTGTTATTGAAGAGATTTTTAGTATGTATTGGTTGTTATCACTTTCAATTGAAAATTTTGGCAGCAGGCCAAAAGATGGACTCGAGACTGCAGAGATTGAAGGAAGATAGCCTGACTGAGAGATTATTGAAATTGTTCTAGTGAAAGATGGTGGCTGTCATTTTTAAACTGTGAAAGTGGGAAGTGAAAAGAGATTGAATTCAAGAAATACTCATGTCAATGTATGGCAAAAACCACTACAATATTGTAAAGTAATCAGCCTCCAATTAAAATAAATTAATTAATTAAAAAATGAAATACTTAGCAGTAGAATTGACAAGCCTGATGAATAATTAAATTTGGATAAAGAGTAAGAACAAATGGTTCCCAGGTTCATGGGAGTTTTCATTGAGATAGACAACATATTCAAGAAGAAGCAAGTTTTGGTTGAAGCAGGGCAGAGAAAATGGAAGGGGTGTGTCATGAATTCAGTTGCACATTAACAGAATATGAGGCTCATCTTAGCTGTCATGATGACAGTGGTCAAAATTGATGGAGGAGCATCAACTCCATTAAACCTGAGTATTTCGTTATGGTATCTCTTAAAATGTTTTATAGCTAGAAGTGTAAAATGATAAGTGAAAATGATAAGGTTATATTATTCTTTGATCAGATCTCTAATAAACAGAATTTGAGACATGGGTTAAAAGAGTTGATAATTTATTTGGGACATGGAAACCTAAGGCAGCATGCATGAGGAAAGGCAAATAAAATTGTGAAACAAAGCTTGTGTTACCCCATTGGCTACTACTTCGTGGCAAGCCAAGAAGAGGTACAAAAGGCTGCTCAGCAAGTGGATTCACTCAGGATCTGAGATTTCTCTGGCTAGGCCATGAGGTGAAGTTGTACCTCAGAGTAGTCTCTGCTGCAGCTGCTGCTGCTAAGTCGCTTCAGTCATGTCCGACTCTGTGCGACCGCAAAGACGGCAGCCCACCAGGCTCTCCTGTCCCTGGGATTCTCCAGGCAAGAACACTGGAGTGGGTTGCAATTTCCTTGTCCAATGCATGAAAGTAAAAAGTGAAAGTGAAGTCGCTCAGTCGTGTCTGACTCTTAGTGACCCCATGGACTGCAGCCTACCAGGCTTCTCCATCCATGGATTTTCCAGGCAAGAGTGCTGGAGTGGGGTGCCATTGCCTTCTCCCAGAGTAGTCTCTGAGTAATTACTAATCTTATGGTATATTGTTCCATCCAAGTATGGAAGCAGTGTGAGGAACTAGAAATTGGGTTTAGGGTTGGTCAAATGTCTGTGTGATACGAACCAAGTGGGACAGTCTAGCAGAGGCAAATGTCCTGGCCCCTGTTCTGTGCAGTGTAATCACAATTGGAAGGAAAGAGGCAGTGAAGGAAATGTGAGGAGGCTCCTAAACCTTGTATCCAACATGATCTAACAACATGACACAGTCTTAGAAAACTTAATTTTGAGTCAAAAAATAAAGTTAGAAAACTAGACATGTAATACCACTTTAACAAAGTTTAATACAACAAAGTAATGAAACATTTTAAAGTCAATGCATGCATATGCTGTTAAAGCATTAAATAAATAATAGAATGATAAACATTAATACCAGCAAAGAGATTACCTCTGGTGGGAAGAAAGGGACTGTAATAAGGGAAAACAATAAAAGAACCTTGAAGTATATTTGTAATG
>SJYQ01001370.1:110120-136304 GCA_006410935.1 Redunca redunca
ACTCTGATGCTGGGAGGTATTGGGGGCAGGAGGAGAAGGGGACGACCCAGGATGAGATGGCTGGATGGCATCACGGACTCGATGGACGTGAGTCTGAGTGAACTCCGGGAGATGGTGATGGACAGGGAGGCCTGGCGTGCTGCGATTCATGGGGTCGCAAAGAGTCGGACATGACTGAGAGACTGAACTGAACTGAACTGAACTGAAGCCAATAAACCTTTTGTTGAATGGAGCTGAGAAGGCACTTTGAAACATATCAAGAAACTTAACATAGTGTGGCCGTAGTTACCCTAAGGAAAATGTATAGGCAAAATCCATTTAAGAGCCAATTTACTACTTGACCTTAGTGAACTCATTTGACTCTCCTTGCAGCCAGTTAAAAGATTGATATGAAATTATCAATAATGGTAAAAAAGAAAACAACACTATAATCCTCTTCACTGAGCCATAACTGTGAACTTTATTCCACTGCAGGGCAAAAGACGGCCTTGTTGGTGTTAAAATCAGTATATCAAAGTTAGATGAGTTAGTACCATTGTTGTTACACTTCCCAGGCGGCGCTAGTGGTAAAGGACCTGCCTGCAAATGTGGGAGACATAAGAGACGTGGGTTCCATCCCTGGGTCAGGAAGGGCTCCTGGAGTAAGAAATGGCAACCCACTCCGGTATGCTTGCCTGGAGAATGCCATAGACAGAGGAGACTGGTGGGTTGTTGTCGATAGGGTCTCAAAGAGCCAGACACAACTGAAGAGACTTAGCAGGCAACTAGTGTACAGCTCTTGTGTGATGTTCAAAATGTGTTTGAATTTCTGCAAACAGTGAATAGCAAACTGACACTGATTTAAATGAGAGGCTCTGTTGCCATGGCTTTGTTTTAGAATCAGATAAGCTTAGCTTGAATTTTCAGAATCTATAAATACTATCTGTATAAGTTGGGGCAAGTTCTACAAGTTTCAACAAGTTTACCTAGAAAATAAATATAATCATAGAGCTGAGGTAGGAATTAAGCAAAACAAATTCATCAACAGTTCAGTTTCTACCATGAAGTATGTAATAATTGTGTTGCTATTATGATTAATTATGAACTTAGGGTATCATTGTCTTCAGTTTGTGAACTAAAATCATTTCTGGATACTTTTAATATCATGCCTTAATCTTTTATTTTTCCTCTTATAGTTGTTATACAGTTCCACCATATATCTTGCTGTGTTTTATACTTTAATATGAAGTTCTTTAATTTATATAATAGCAATGCGGGGTTTAAATAAATGTGTAGGTGGATTGTTCAGTCTCTAAGTCATGTCCAATTCTTTGCAACCCCACGGAGTACAGCACACCAGTCTTCCCTGTCCTTCACTATCTGTTAGAGTTTGCTCAAACTCATGTCCATTGAGTTGGTTATACCATCCCCCATCTAATCTTCTGTGACCCTCTTCTTCTTTTGCCTTCACTTTTTCCCAGCATTAGGGTCTTTTCCAATGAAGTGACTCTTCACATCAGGTGATCATAGTATTAGAGTTTCAGCTTAAGAATCATTTCTTCCAATGAATATTCAATATTCAATGAATGATTTCCTTTAGGATTGACTGGTTTGATCTCCTTGCTGCTCAAAGGATTCTCAAAAGTCTTCTCCAGCACCACAATTCAAAAGTGTCCATTCTTCTACTATGAGATCACTGGGCACAATGAGTCTGAGGGAGAGCAGGGAGAATAGAAGAGAATTTAGAATCTGGGGCACTTTCATGAGCTGGGATGAATGGAAGTTGGAAGTGTTGACAATGGAAAGTATGGTTAGGTATTTCTTGCTCAACCAAGAGGTAGGGTGATAGAGAGCCTTTGAGTAGCTAGAGAAGTGGAAATGAAGAGTGAGAATAAATTAGATTCCTTTTAAGAATGAACATGGAAATAACTTGTGAGAAATTTTGAAATTATAATTCATCACTCTGAAATTCGATGTATAAGAGAAGATGTAAGTAGTTGATTAAGTAACTGTTAGAAACTATTAAAGGAGGCTGCTGTATGACAAATGCACATTTTTTATAAGTTTGCTGAACTCCAGAACCTTGTTTTATATGTATTTCAGACACTCAGTGGCACTTTAGTTACCAACACTCAGGTAACATTAAACATATACTGACTTGCTCCCCATTTTGTTGTTATTATTGTTAGTCACTATGTCTGACTCTTTGTGATCCCATGGACTGCAGCATACCAGGCTTCTCTGTCCTTCCCTATCTCCCTGAGTTTGCTCAAACTCATGTTCACTGGGTGGGTTGGTGATGCTATCCAACCATCTCATTCTCTGTTGCTCCCTTCTCCTCTTGCCTTTAATCTTTTCCAGCATTAGGGTCTTTTCCAATGAGGTGGGTCTTTTCCAGTGAGTCAGCTCTTCACATCAAGTGGCCAAAGTATTGGAGCTTCACCTTTAGCATCAGTCCTTTTAATGACTATTCAGGATTGATTTCTTGCCCTCTGTTTAAGCCAGATTAATTCTAGAAGTATGGCTGAACAAATGAGTGTGTTAAACACCTTTTAAATAAATGAACATCTTTTGTATGAATACCAGTCTAGGATTGCTGGATGTTTTTTTTTTCCTTTAGTGCCTCCAGAACACTTTAGATACACACTGAATCATTTAATTGGAATTAGGTGCATATGAAAGAAAAAACATAGTTTCCTCTTATTTACTGGATCGCCCATTTGGAGCAGAAGCCAGAGGGTGACTAAGGACAACTGAGGGTCACATAACTAGGGTGAAAGCCTCAGTCTTCAGTGAGTCACAGGCAAGAGTCGTTTACCATACAATCTCACAGGCAACTGGAAACATGGAAAAATGTGTGCATTCTTCTTTGAAAGATTTCTTACTAATCTTGTTTCTTGATGAATAAATACCAGCAACAACAAAGTCAACTAATTTAAACTATTGCTTTTATTATAATTACACGGGAGCACAAATAAATAAGCACAAAAGTATTGCAAAATATTGCCAATGCACTAAAGAAAACAATTTGTTTTCAAACAACATCTGGTTACTTCAGTAGTATCAAAGTACATTTGTAATTACATATTACCTAAAAAATCAAGTACAAAAATTAAAAGAAATTAAAACATCAGTGTTTATATTAATATGTATATAGAAATGGCTAACACATGAGTAGAGAAATCTGTTATCTAATGCTTATTTGCACAACTTTTCAGGCACATACCTGACATTTTTAATGAGTTATGAAAAATGCAATATGACATTCAGATTTTTAAATACGGTAAACATGTGATGTTGGAATCGATGTTAAATGGTTTCTTTTAAAAACCCTGTCTTTTAAAAGCGTAGTGTCATTATCCACTAAAAAACATATTTGATATCATTTTTCTCAATAGCTATTTGTTTCAATTTCTTGAAAAGAGCAAGAAAGTAAACATACAACTGCTAATACGTAAACACATTTTTAGTGCAAGATAACAAGACCTGTGACTTTACTGTGCTTTGTCTTTTATAATCACAGTGCACTTCACACAAATTGCTACACTATAAATGTTAACTGAAGGAGTTCCAAACAGAAGAAGTGCATACTAAACATTTTCATATATATTATATACAGTATGTATACTGTATGTGGGTGTATACATGTGAAAATGTAAATGCTTTTAGGGTGGGCAAACCCAGTCATATTTGGGAATAACTGAAAACTTCAAGAAGATTTTCACATAGGTTTGGTTGAGATAAATCCAACAATATTACTGTAAAGATGTTTTCCCTTAAATTTAAAACTTTATAATATTTAAAGGGAAATATACTCAGATATTTTTACCCAGGTAACACACATCTTGCTACAATGTCATTGACCCAAATATCAAAGGGTTTTAAATAAATCCAAACCCCCAGCTATAATGTTCAAAGTCCAACATGGCAAAATGGATTATTCTTTTACTGATTTATATAGACAGCAGTACATATCCTATGTGTACACATAGAGGTTTACACATAAACATATTTTATATTTAGATATCAACTTTAGTATGTTTAGCATTTTATTTTGACTATACACTTGATCCAGGAAAAACATATAAACACATATATAAACACATAAGAGATGTCAAACACATATGATATTGTATATCTTCTTAAAAACTCCGTTTGAAACTACTAATGATTGTACAATGAAACTCCTTGAAGGCAGGGACCACATTTTTCTGAATGCTTAATGTCAAATGCTTTAGAAATGCTTTAAAATAGCTGATATATAAGTTGCTCAATAATGAACTGTTAAATGAATAATGGATTAATAAAAAATTGTTCACATTCCAGAGTTAGCTGTAATTTTTCCCTTACAAGGAAGATTCAGTGAGTTAAGCTTAAGTACATAGTATCATTTTTTTTTTCACTTCAATTTAAGTTTGGGATGCAATGAATGGTGAATTGTTTTTCTATTCTACTTCTACTTCTTTGAAAGGTGAATTCCCTCATCTCAGATAATTTGCTGTTAATATCATAGAAATTTTCCCTTAATTTTATAGGTAGGCATAATTAGCTTACAATTACTTTTCAATTTTAGGTAAGTCAGCTTAACATAGAAGTAATATTGGAATTACATTCTATGCGCATTGTTCTGATGTCTCATTTAATTAAAACAATAAAACAATAGAGTTGTTTAGTTTTATTAATTTGATCACCAAACTTGCTCATAAGAGTCAAACCACTTTGGATGTAAGGATACAGCCTAAGCCAAAATGTAATAAAAAAAATGTTTCTCTCCAAAAAAATTGAAAGAAAGCTGTTTGAGACCTTGGGGTCTCTGAAGTCCCAGTGTCACTGCTTTGAAAAGCGAAGTTGTATCTGGCCATATCCATTCAATTACCGTGTGTCTGAATACGTACAGTCTTTAAAACTACACATTTTAATTTCTTAATATTTTGCATTGTTTCATTTTAACATCTATTTTTGGGGAGTGGGCATTACCTTTTCCACAAATCAATCAGTTTTCACTCCACACTTGTTTCCATAGTATCAGCACTAGGGGAAATGTTGGCGGTGTTTACCTAAACAACTCCTCTACTGTTATACTTCAGAAAATGCTGGCTTCTGAGATTGGATAGAAAAGCAGGATTTGGTATTTCCCTTCCATCAATTCTAAAGAAATGTGTGTCTTCTAAGAAGTTTTTCACATATAAAAGCATCTTGCTAACAGCCAATAAAGTTCTGTTTCTATAAAATTTGCTCTGAAACGATCATTTTTTATAGGGCTAAGCTTTCAGCTGGCAACCATACAATGATATGATTTGTTCTTTGGCACTGCTAAAAAATAAGAAATAGCATATGGAGTTTTATCACTCCATAGTGTTCTGACTATAGGTGGAATTTTTTATCATTTGACTACATTCATAGGTATAAGTGCCCTAAATGGCTACCATCAGAGAGTAAGTTTATTTTTCTTTTTTATCCTAATGATCTCTTTTTTTCCACATAAAGAAATGCTGCACAAAAAGGAAATTAATTATATAATAGCTGTTGCCACATAAGCTAAACTACAGTGAAGAGTTTTATAGGTACAGAATATCATTTCTTAAGTTAAATATCAGTGAAGCTGCTTTTCCAGATCTTTCAGTACTTCCCACTGAAGGCAAGATTTGGAGACAGTAAATGGAAATGGTTGCCTAAGGTCAGATTTTCAAACAAGCTACCTTCTCAGAAAATAACTTGCTTGAAAAGGGAGCGTATGAAACCTGGCAACAGCATTCGTTTGGCAGAACAAATGGAAATGGCTGAACCCAACACAAATCATTTTGTTAACTATTTCCTTCTTGACAAGTGGCCAGCATTAAAAAATATCTTCTGCCTAACTCAGAAAGATATAGTAATGATGGGCATTTGAAAAACACACCTGTGTGTTTTACCTAAATGAAAATTTCAGGGGAATTATCCAATTGCAATTAGATCAAGCTTGACATATTCATATGACATATAAGTATGGATGTGTAACAAGATCATCATAAAGATGTTAATCATTGATGGCTTACATATATCTAATTCATGACCTTGAGTATATGTGGTCATAATAACTTAAATCAGGATAATAATTGGGGTCATAAACACATTTAATGTCAATTCTGAGTTTTACCTTAACACATTTTCACCACTCTTAAGATTTGTACTCCATTGATTTGGGGGTTTGAAACATAATCTGTAACTGGTGAAATATGACAGCAGGATCCATTTAAGCTACTTAAGATCTCTCCATGATTTCATGTACTAACTTGCGACTCTACTTTTGTTTTTTTTCCACCTCAACGATACAAGCAAAATTTAAAACATCAGTAAGCATTCTATGTATACAGTTCCCTCACTGAGTACTCATTCACGTGTAGTGTACACACGCACACAGAACAGATACACATGCTCCCACTCACCTTATTTCCCTTATTCTTTCAGAATTCTAGTTGGGCATCAAAATATACATTATAAAATATTAAAAAATTATTTTATAACATTTCAAAGGCTTGAAAGAAACTATTACTGATAAAGCATTACTAGGTCTTTAGCAATATAGATTACAAAATTCCCCTACTTCCTGTTATATTTGGTTATATTGAGCAGCACTGTACTATTGCTGTCAAAACCCTTACAAGGAGAACCACCAGGACAACAGCTTCAAACACATACCTTTTCTCTCAGAAATATAATACTAAATTGATTGTTAAAGAAGAATCACATACTGTCCATTTTTTGGAAGCATAAATAGTAATTTAAATATACAAAATATATATGATAGTTTCCTTTTTATTCCTCCATGGGGTTATTTATATTCAACTAACAAGTTACTCTTAAAAGATATATATGATTTGTTTAACTTAAACTTTACCATCACAAAAATTGAATCCACCCCATCTCCCATCCCCTGCATTTCCTGTTTCTTCCTTGAAATAAAGTAAAATAAACAATTGGTCATAATTCTTTGGTCATGGTGTCATCATCGGTAAGAATGTGATGAACATGCACAAAAGATTAACCCCCCAAACAGGGTGATAACTCGTTGAAAAGTTAACATGAAATACTACTCCATTCAGGCATCTAGATTTTGAGAAAGCTTGGCATGTAGTGTACTGAAATATGCAAACTCATCTGATTGAATGTTAGTTGATCATTTTCTAGGGGAAACAAACATACACGTGAAAAGTTACTCAAAAGTAGCGACTGCAGCAGCTCTAAAGCCACTGGTCTCACCTTGAAAGCAGTCATGCTGTTTCACCTTCTATTCCTTGTCCTTTCCATTGTCACAGTGAACCCTGGTCTCCTCCAATCAGATCAATGATGCAAGGACATGTGTCCCTAAAGTCATTTCTGAAAGAAATGTTTTCTGCTGGGATGTCCAAATATACCCTAGTAACTTTCTCTGGAGTCTGACTCACCATTGCTTAGTATAAACAAGACGACATTTGAAGAGAAATTCTTATAAAGCCAATGCGGCAAAAATATTGGTGTTGATGCAATGTGGATGTCCAAATTCAGCATCACATTGGCATTCATTTCCCATCAAACCCTTAAAAAAGTACAAAGCAACAAACAGATGTTCTTAACGATGTGATATTCAACTTCTACATTACTAGCACCAGATCATATATTATGTGATTGAACATAATTCATACATGAGCTAGTGTACAGAAACCAAATGTAGGAAGAAAGAAAAACATTTTAAATGCAAAACTTAATAATCAAAGGCATCAAGGGACATATAAAAGAGATAACAAACCAGTTAATACTGAAATTGTATCATATAGTAAAACTCTTGGTATTTCTATCATTTATATACGTATAATGTGTATTATTTCAGGTGTCACCCATAAACTAGTAAAATATTTACATCTCAATATCTTCTGGATTCAAAATAATCCATGATAAATAAGTGTGCCTTAAATGCAAGGAAATACGCATTTTATCTTGAACTCGCCATGAATAGGCACAGCTTCCCATGGGCTTTCCAGGGAACCACTGGCATTCCATTCTGACTGAGAAGATATGTAACAGTTACTTATCACATGACCGAGTCGACCTCCCTCTTCATGTTAAGTAACGTGGAGCTCACGCCATCCTGCACACAGTCATATGGCAGTATCCCAGAATACCGTTTGCTGTTTAGAATAGGGTGGAGGGCTGTACTTCTTTGCACCTGCATTCTTCTTCCAGCTGGGTAGGATAGGCATGCTATCCTGTTTGCAAAGCCCCTTTTCCGTTTTCTGTCTAGCTTTTATTTCCTTGCACAAGCAACGCTTTTTCTCAATCATCTCAAGCATTGTATGGTCTCCATGAAACCACTGCATGCATGCCACCTAGCAAAAAAGAAAGAGTGAATACAGAAAAAAAAAAGGAAAGAAAGCAGATTTGTTTTGCACTGTGCTAGTAGTTGTTTTGAAAAATGTCAGCCATTTCTATATTTTTGAAATTCTTACAAAGCAAAATTAAGGCATAGAAGTGCCAAAAAATTTGTACGTATATTACTAAACATTGAGATATTATGAAACAATAATTTAGGAGTGAATATTTTACCAATATGTTCTAAAAGTCCATGCTATGGGAATAAAATCTGTAAAATTTTTAAGCCATTTGCCAAATATTTGCCTATTATTTTTATGTTGACTCCACTTTCTTATGGGTCTCAATATTCTAAGTTCAATTATTAGCGTTACTTTCAAGAGAGATCTTATATGAATGTGATATGCTTTCATGAACGTTTTTATTAGTGAATTAAAGCTTAACATTTGTTTATAAATAGCATGGAATTTAGGCTTTTAATCATTCTTCTACCAAGATGAATTTCAATGTACATCCAATGCTTGGAATATAAACACTTGAATAATTATTCTGCAAAGAAGTTTCACTATACATCTTGATGCTACAGAAAATGTTTAATTAGAATCATTGGTTTCTACAAGCATACTGATCCAGATCCTGAATATTTCCAGAACTTCAAAGAACCAGATTCATCAGGTCAACTGGATATCAGGAGAAGATTCAGTGATGACTGTATATTGGTACACATACATCTACTACTGACAGGCAAACACTGCTCCCAGGTTCATGTGACTATGTCCGCCAGTAACTGTTCTTTAGCACAGAGCTAGCAGGTTGGATCTGTCACAGAACAGCAGTGTGACTGAGACAGAAATCCAGGATGGAGATGCTTACAATTAATCATCTGAGCAAATCTACTGTATGACTTGAGAGTTAAAATAGCTCACTTGGAGGCACTAAATTTAATGATACAATTTTAGGAAATAATTGACAAATATTTATAACACTTTTTCTGGGGCTTCCCTGGTGGCTCAGTGGTAAAGAATCTGCCTGCCAATGCGGGAAACATGGGTTTGACCCCTGGGTTGAGAAGATCCCCTGGAGAAGGAAAGGGCAACCCACTCTAGTATTCTTGCCTGGGAAACATGAACTGAAGAGCCTGGTGGGCTATAGCCCATGGGGTTACAAGAGTCAGACATGATTTAGCCACTAAACAACAATATAACGCTCTATACCAAAACCCATTCTTACTGCTTTGCAAAGTTTAATGTATTTATTCTTCACAATGACAATGCTCTGAATTAAGTACTATTAATTACCCCAGGTGTATGTTAGTTGCTCAGTCTTGTCCAACTATTTGTGATCCCATAGACTGTAACTCACCAGGTTCCTCTGTCTATGGGTTCTCCAGGCAAGAATACTGGAATGTGTTGCTATTCCCTTCTCTAGGTGATCTTCCTGACCCAGAGACTGAACCCGGGTCTCCTGCATTGCAGGCAGATTCTTTACCATCTGAGCTACCAAGGAAGCCCCTGTTATCCCATAATGAGTAAAATGAGACTTGGAGCGATTTAGTAATGGGCCTAAGCCTACAGAACCAACAGATGACAGTGTCAGATTGAACCCAAGAGCTTATCTCAGCACCTGTGCCCTTCAAAACTACATGCTACGGGTTCCAGTGCATATGTGCAACTGGAAAGGATCAAGGCAGCTCAGCACAACACCCTCCAAGGATGGGTGAGGAAGCTAAGTTTTCAAGAATTTCTACGTCTTGTCCAAACCAGGCAGGCAGGTTTTTATGTGAACAAGGCAAAACTGCATTCTCACAATTCTTAAGTCTTTATGGAAAGGACAAGATCTTGAGCTAGAAGTCAAAGATTCAAATTCTGAAACTTGATGAGTTTCCACTGGTCACTCCTTTTCTCAGTTTCTTTATCTGAATAACTGAATTGATAAAATCTTCATTTCAGAAGTTAGTTTAAAACTTAGATTGGGTAATGAAGGTGAAGTAATTAAAAAAAAAAAAAAAAAAACAGTGAAACATTGCCCTAGAATTATTATCTTAATACTGACAAATACCTAGCAACAGTTTTCCATCCATGCTCTCTGCCATTCATGTGGAAAGAGCTCTACATATGTTAATATTAAAGCCTCCCAGCCACACTGAAAGTTAGGGTTTAGTTACACTTCACAAGTGAGAAAGACAAGTCTAGAAAGCTTAAGGAACTAGTTCAAGGAAGGTCATAGGTTACTGGCTGTGATACAAGTCTATATCAAATTCAGATCTGTTTGACTCGACAGTAAATCATCTTTCTACTACAGCAAGCTCCATCTCCTGAATATTATTTAGAGATTATAATAATAGTTGTTGTATATACTACTATTTCCAGATGCTATTCAAAAATGCAAATATATTTATAGCTTTATGAATGAATAAAAACTGCTTGTCAAATAAATAAAATCAATGGCTTGAATTGATTAGCCAGTGGCTTAGATTCCAGAGGGTGACTCTCTTGGGTAAATATATTGTATGTAATAAGTTTAACTTGACATAACGTTTCTTGAAAGGATGGGCTGTATTTGACACCTTTCGGTGTCCTCTGGCCCCAAGCACAGAGGGCCATAGCCATGGCTGTTCACGTTTTAAGTGAATTTCTGGGACAACGACCAACAGGTTTTTGTCCCCACATGAGAATTTCAGAGTAGCTCATAATTTTTCAAAAGATTTGTAATATTTTATAACATGATAATCTAAGCAATAAAAATACAATAACTCTATTTGGGTGGAAATACAAGCAAAATTTATTGAGTGACTATAAACTGTTATAAATGGAATTTATAATACAGAATTCTCAGAGGGCTAGCCCCAAATAGCATCCAACACAGTAGCCCCGACATGCAGAACAGAATCCTTTAACTCTCAATAAAAGTTAGAAATGGAGTGAAGCCACCATCACTGTACAGTATTTGCTATTCTCAGAAAACTCTCAAGATAATTTCCTTTTTAGTAAATTCTCACTGGATTTCACAGATCCCAATGAAATCACAAAACCACCCATCTTCTTTAAGATAAGATATTTACAGCATCACTTCAATATTTGCATGGTATTTACTTGTCCATACAAACATTAAATCACTTATTAATTTCCTTTAATATTTTTAGGGTGTGAATCAGTACATGTAACTGAAATATAATTTTTTTTCTGTATTCCTCTGACAACAGTGCCACCAATATATTTCGTTATATTTCATTTCATTTCATAGCTGTCATTACAGTTCATAAATGCATTATATTATTGAGAATAAGTGTTTTCAGTCCATTAGTAGCTTACGCTAAATAGGTATGTCAATTTATCAAGAATAACCCATTCTTTAAAAATCTAAAGAATAAGAATTTAAAAACTGAGTTATAAATTGAGTTTTATACTCATTGCATTTTTATTTTAGAATACTTATATATCATTTGATTGATATATAATGGTTTAGAATAGTACTAGTAGACAATTGCTCTTGTTTTCCAGACTGACTCTGCAATATTAAACTATTTTCTTTTGGGGGTCCATTACACAGTCAATAAAAATTCCATGACAAAGCATCGCCCAATGTATGAAAGAGGGAGAGGTATTCTAAGAGAATCCAGGTTCTTAGAAGATAGTAAAATTCATTTTTTAATTTTAAAGTTTAACAAATCTAACAAGTCTGGTACAGAATCTTCTCACGTTAAATTTGCTATCAAACTTTTTTCTTATTTAAAATACCACCCCCAGATTGTTATTATGTTGCAATAATATGATTAAATGAAGAATGAGATTCAGTTTGGGGGAGATAAATCTGCTTCTCATATTTACTTTTAAAGAACGCATGTTTTTGAAGATTTCTTCCTGAAGAGTACACATTGTTTTTAAATCCCCAAGTTAAACTCAGTGTTACTTCTATGCCTGTTGATATGGCCAAATCCCTTCCCCCTAAAATGTGTCCAAAAATTATATTTCATTCTGACAGTATGTGTTAATTCATTACTTTAGGCATAAAAAATAGCATGTTTAGGCATTATATGAAGTGTGTTACGACTACTTTTACGACTACTACCCATAAAAGGTATTGCTGCTACTGCTGCTAAGTTGCTTCAGTCGTGTCCGACTCTGTGTGACCCTATAGACGGCAGCCCACCAGGCTCCGCTGTCCCTGGGATTCTCCATGCAAGAACACTGGAGTGGGTTGCCATTTCCTTCTCCAATGCATGAAAGTGAAAAGTGAAAGTGAAGTCACTCAGTCATGTCCGACTCTTAGCGACCCCACAGACTGAAGCCTACCAGGCTCCTCCATCCATGGGATTTTCCAGGCAAGAGTACTGGAGTGGGGTGCCATTGCCTTCTCCGTAAAAGGTATTGAGTCTTTCCTTTTTTTTGGTCATCTAATTCTTCATATTTAATTTAAATTTAGCTGTAAAATTCCATTCCACTTCATACTATAGTTGAAAGACTTCTATGCCAATTTATAAATATTAACATTTAAAAGCTTAGTAAATAAACTCTAGTAGTTTAGTTCTTTAGGGGCTTCCCTGGTGGCTGAGATGATACAGAATCTGCCTGCAATGCAGGAGGCCCAGGTTAAACCCCTGGGTCAGGAAGATCCCCTGGAGAAGGGAATGGCTACCCACTCCAGTATTCTGGCCAGGAGAATTCCATGAATGGAAGAGCCTGGCAGGCTACAGTCTATGGGGTCACAAAGAGTCAGACACAACTGAGTGACTAACCCTTCCTTGGTTATTTAATCAAGTGGTCTGTTTCTTACCTTTAATCCAAATGCATTTATTGTATGAACCACGAAGGAAAGGAAAAAAATACACAAGCAAGTAAGCATGCTCTGGGAGACAATTATTCACTTAGTATGAACACACTTATATATCCTGAAGAAGATTTTCCTATTAGCAAAGATTCAGTGGAGACAATATTCTTGCCTAATTTCATGGAGATCAAATCAAATGAAGCTCCTCCTCAAGAAGATGAATCATAAATATACACCCCTCAGGTGTAGACTATATACATGACTTCTTTCCAAAGGGTACAATGTGGAAAGGAGGAGAAGATGAAGTTTACATGAAGAAACCTGTCAAACACAACCTACACCACACCGGGTCATCCACACTGATCAGTAATGTTGAGAGAATGCATCCTTGATATCATGTGATGAGAAGTGCACTTAATCTCTGTGGTCTTCCTCCTCTAAACCATAACTCCAATAGAATCATGAGAAAAACACCAGACAAACCCAAATTGAGAGACATTCTACAAAATACCAGTCCAGTAATCCTCAAAACTGTCAAGATCACATAAAGAAAGTCTGAGAAAGATCACAGTATGGTTTTAATAACAATGTATCAATATTGAGTCTTTAGTTGTGACAAAAACACCATAATAGTGTAAAGGAATAATAAAAGGGAAAACTGAGTGTGGGGTATGCAGGAATCCTCTGTGTGTTCTTTGCCACTTTTTGGTAAATTCAAAACTATTCTAAAATTCAAAAAATATATATTTTAAGAAATGATATGATAAGATCACATTCTTTCTAAAGAATAAGTAACTGTATCTTTCATTCTTTAGAGGGAAGCAACGTGGTATGATAGAAGAATTAAATGACTTGACTGGGATCTTGATTGTTGTGCGACCTTGAAAAGTCATGTGTCTTTCTGAAGTTGTATATTCTTCCTCTATATATTATATATGTATATATGTACATAATTCATATATACACAGTATGTACACTTGAATATACTTTATATATATTATGCATATTTATGCACCACATTGCACAAGGTTACAGGAGACAGTTAACTAACACATGCAAGAGACTGAAAAACAGTAAAGTCCCATACATCATTCATGATCTTATCTACTGATTCTTCAATGCATCGAGAATAACGTAAATGAGGAGTTTTAATTCAATTCAATAATTACTTTCTCTAAAAAAAAAATCAAGTACTTCCTGATATTGAGTACATTTTATCCCAAAAGCAAAGATATAGTGACTATCCAATGAAAAAAATCTCTATAATGTTTAACTAAACTATTCAATTTTTCAAAACATGTAAACCATAAGAGAAAATAATACTCTGAATAAACACATGGAGCATTTCAATATTAAAAACGATACAAGAATTAAGCTGATGCAAGCATATCTATCTGTACTGATTTTGATTTTTATGCTTCATGAATAAACACGTTAAAAAAATCATTGAAGATTTTTGAGCAAGTGTGGTGTTTGCTTTGAAATCAAGTTTGGCTGTAAGCCTGAAGATTGGAGAATTAAATTTAATTCCTTAAACAATTGACACAACACCAATACTAATTTCCAAAAGCTCTGGTGCGGGGGGCGAGGGGGATTTATCAGTTCCATGTTGCTCTCTTTGTCCCAATTTCTACCTGGGTAGAGCTACCCGGATAGCTCATTTTCTAAGAAATCATTGTTCCCAGCTATGTAATGACCTATATGGTAAGAGAATCTAAAAAAGAGTAGATATATGCACATGTATAATGGATTCACGTTTCTGTACAACAGAAACTAATACAGCATTGTAGGAGTACTATACTCCAAAAAAATTAATGTAAAAAAAAAATAATCATTTCCAGTATGAGTATAAGCTTTAGTCTAGCTGAAAGGGAAGCTAGATTATCAAATTTCTCTGAATTTTCTCTTTACCCTAGAGGGAAATTTCTCCAGGAGAGCATGGATAACAGTGGGGCATCAAGGAAGAGCAGGCATGAAGTCAGCTGGTATGATCTGAGAAGGGGAAGCAACTTCTTCAGAAACTACAGAAGGGAGAAAGACACTTTCACCTCTGCTGTTTCTGCCTTCAGAGTCACAGGTCAGCCAGAAGTGATAGTGCTCATCACTGAAAACATTCTTCCTCTCTCATTTAGTGGGCAAAGAGATTGATTCTTTATTTAACACATGTACATAGAGTAAGCGTGCAAGTACCACAGATTTTTTTCATCTATCTTCAGGATAACAGACAGAGATTGGCCAACTACAGCACATTTCCCAAGTAAAATCCATTGCCTTTTTTAGTACAGGACATTTTGGCACCATAAAGAAGGCTAAACACCGAAGAATTGATGATTTCAAATTGCAGTGCTGAAGAAGACTCTTGAGAGTCCCATGGACAGCAAGGAGATCAAACCAGTCAATCCTAAAGGAAATCAACCCTGAATATTCCCTGGAGGGACTGATGTTGAAGCTGAAGCTCCAATAGTTTGGCCACCTGATGTGAAGAGCCGACTCATTGGGAAAGACTCTGATGCTGGGAAAGACAGAGGGCAGGAGGAGAAGAGGGTGACAGAGGATGAGATGGTTGGATGGCATCACTGACTCAATGGACATGAGTTCGAGCAAACTCTGGGGAAATAGGGAAGGACAGGGAAGCCTGATGTGCTGCAGTCCATGAGGTCACAGAGAGTCAGACATGACTTTGCAACAGAACAACATGTTGGGACTCATACCACAAGACCCACAAAGGCTAAAATGTTTATTGTTTGACCCTTTAAAGAAAAAGTTCTCTAGGTTACTAAGTAAGTGTCCAATTAACCCTTACAATGCCTAAAATGCCTAATATTAACCCTAAGAAATGCCTCATAAGAGACAAAAAAGATAAAATCAATGTTAGTACTATAAAAGGGCTAACACAAATCAAGAGCATTGACTCATATATACTTACAATATTTTTCATATCAAATATTGCCCATTAGGTGAATCATAAAGGATGAGACAGATTTAAAATCAGCTCTGACAACTAGTTTAAAGAAATTATTTGGGCCTACTGACTACACATTTTACAATTTCATCATTATAAGAAAGAAGATGAATGTTGGAATAAAAGAAATAAAGTGGATAATCTGGTTTAAATCCTCTCAATAAGAGATTTACTATAAGGTCAAACTTTTCTTTTAATAACCCCGAGGTGGTTATTTGTTTGTCTGTGATATGCCACAGTGGTGATTCAACTTCAATATAAAAGTTGCTTAGAGAACTTTTAAAATAATATTTTGGTGAACTGTATTTCTTTTATACTTTTCCAAACATTTTTTAGAAAGATGGGATCACTTTCCATAGCATAGGCAGCAACATAGACCCTAAATAAATCTTTTGAAATTGATATAACACAAAAATTGGAAAGGTTATAATTATCTGCACTTGTCAGAAAATTCAGTAATTGTTTTATTACTTATTGAATAACAAGTTATCAAATCCATGTTCTTTGATTATTATACAGAATAGAAAAAAAATGTATTTTTCTTTGATTTAGTAAGGCTTACTCATGTATGTATGCATCTACCTATCTCTGTCTATATATTTATGAAAAATAATTGAAAGCACATAGGTGACCCAACATCACAGTATTTTCTCTGGTAAATATTAAATGGTACCATCAAATAATGCTACTCACCTCACTCTTCGTAACAAGCTCTAGATTCATCACCTCACTAGAACTGACTCAAATGTGTCCTTTTTATGGCTGAGTGATATTCCACGGCACAAATGCACTGAAACCTCCCCATCCATTTATCTGTCAAAGGACATCCACCTTCCCGTCATGTGCTAACTATTGTAAATAGTGCCACAGTGAACACCAGGATACATGTGACTTTTTCAGTTATGGTTTTTTCAGAGTATATGCCCAGTAGTGCGATTGCTGGGTCATATGGTAGTTCTATTCCTATATTAATGCATTTATGTGGAATCTAGAAGGATGGTACGGATGAGCTATTGGCAGGGCAGAAATAGAGAAGCATACTTCGGACACAGCAGGGAAAGAAGAGAGGGGGGTGGTGAACTGAGAGAGGAGCACTGAAACATGTACATTACTGTAAGTAAAATAGCTAGCTATTGGGAGGTTACTACCACAAGGATATAGAGAGCTGGAATACAGGGAGCTCAATGCAGTGCTCTGTGGCAGCCTGCAAGGGTAGGATCGGGTGGAGGAGTGGGAGAAGGTTCAAGAGGTAGGGGACATGTGTAAATATGTAGCTGATTCATGTTGCATGGCAGAAGCCAACACAGTATTGTAAAGCAGTTGTCCTCCAATTAAAAATAAATTTTAAAATTAATCCATGTGACTTTATAATTACTTATGTGCTACACACTGAATCGCTCCAGTCGTGTCCGGCTCTTTGCGACCCTGTGGACTGTAGCCAGGCTCCTGGATCCACGGGCTTCTCCAGGCAAGAATACTGGAGTGGGTTTCCATGCCCTCCTCCAAGGGATCTTCCTGACCCAGGGATCAAACTTGCATCTCCTGCGGCTCCTGCACTGCAGATTCTTTACCGCTGAGCCATTAGGGAAGCTCATAATTACTTTAAAATACTATTAGTTCTACTTTGAAAATTACAAATTCAAGGTCAGGAAGATGATTCTACCCTAAATGAATTTGTTTCTCTTTTTTCATGAAAGCAGGAATGAAGTTACCTGAACAGGAAAGTATGACATATCAAAAAATAAAAAATACATAATATAAGTGTGCAAAACAAAAAGAGATAATATAGATGAAAGAAAGCAGATAATGTAAGTTTACAAAATCAAAAAAGCAGGTACTTGTCAGTTCCATAGACCTGGATTTTATCTTCATTTTAATCTCACTTGGTGATGTGCAAGTTAGTTATCTGGTTCTCTTGCTTGAGATATTATGAGAATTAAAGATTATATTTGAAACATTCCTAGCTTTTAAAATTCTATGACAGTATTTGAAATGATAGCACCCTTGGGATAACTTAAGCATTTTTCATAGTTTATGCCTATGCTTTTATTTATCTTTAACTCTGATATATTATTTTTTAAATTGTTCCCTTGTACTCTTCCCTCACTTATCAGCACTGTTTGATTTCGAACCTATGGTATATGAAAGAGTTATTTAAAAAGTGTATACCTAAGGTATATGCAAAAATTTCAGGTTTTATTTAAAATGGTCTAAATTTAGCTTTGAGATATCTATTGATAAAATTAGAATAATCTTCACCCTTCTTTTTCTAGATCTGAAGATCTGCCTCAGTATACAATCTCTGATCAGCTCTAAGAAACATCACATGTTGGTATTTTAAACTATATATGCTATTTTACATATCTGTGCTGGTTTTTATGACCAATCATGTAAAACTCACTCATCATAAAGATTTTTAAATTGTAAGTTAATAAGCCTTACAATTGCAAGTCTATAAATAGAGTTTCAAGTTAATATAGATTGTTAATGTTCTCTGCCCACAAAACGAGGGAAACATCTAACTCTTCAGTTTTATTATGATGTTCTCTAAATAAGACCCACAGGTCACTTTTAAGGAGAGAGCTTGGTCTAAACTACTCTGTTAAACAATGGCAATCACAGCTGTCCCCAAGCTCCCCCAATATACTGTGCATCCTTCTGTAATACACCCATACAATTTTTGTGTGCTTGTTTGATTTCCTTCTTTCTTAGGGGACAGCATAAGTGGGTAAAATGAATATCATGGCCTGGTTTTACCACTTATTACTTGTGAGATCTGGGACAAGTCATATAATCTTCCTGAGACCTTGGTTCTTAGCTTTGAAATAAAAATAAGACCTTAGTTTTGTTGGGAGAAGCACATGTAATAAGTTAACATCTCCCTCAAGGTGAACACAGAAACATAAACTCCTCTGCAAGGTGGCTCAGTGGCAAAGAATGCGGGTTCGATTCCTTGGTCGAGAAGACGCCCTGGAACAGGAAATGGCAACGTCCTCCAGTGTTCTTGGCAGGAGAATCCCCGGGCCAGAAGCAGACACAGCTGAGCAGCTGAGCACACACACCCCTAGTCGACTGAGTACAGACACCACTACGAGCTCTCTGAAGGCAGGGAAGGGTTCCGTAGTAAATCCCCACACCCTTAGCCTTTAGCACAAGGAAGCATGTCATAAAAACTCACTCAAGGAACAGATGAATAAGCAAGTGGATGACTAGAAGACTAATGCTCCAGTCGTGTCCAGCTCTTTGTGACCCCATGGGCTACAGTTCATGGAATTCTCCAGGCCAGAATACTGGAGTGGGTAGCCTTTCCCTTCTCCAGGGGATCTTCCTGACCCAGGGATCGCACCCAGGTCTCTCGCATTGAAAGCGGATTCTTTACCAGCTGAGCCACAACTGAAGCCCAAGAATACTAGAATGGGTAGCCTATCCCTTCTCCAGAGGATCTTCCCTACCCAGGAATTGAACCAGAGTCTCCTGCATTGCAGGTGGATTCTTTATCTACTGAGCTATCAGGGAAGCCCTATTTCAGGAAAGGAGTTTTGGAACTCTTTGATTTATTGAATGATTTGATTTCACTTTGGCTTAACTGAATCCAATAAATATCAAATTTTACAAGGTTAAAAGAATGTATTTCCTTCGATTTTTCAGCCACAGAAATCCTCTAATGTTAAATTCAGCCCTCGATGTCTTGTGAGTCACAGTCCGGGTGTTTTATAGTTGAAATCACTCTGGGGTGTTTGAATCCTTGGGGTCTCAAGGATTTGAGTTCTGGGGTCTCAGAATCCTTGACACTTTGGCTCAGATTAATGATGAACTGATGCTCCCTAAACCTTAATATGCTTTCAGCTCCCCTTAGAAATTCATTAAAATCAAATTCTTAGGCATTATACCTAGAGATCCTGAATCTAAGTTCTAGATAAGGCAGGTTTCAGGCAACTGCATTCAAATGGCCCCTGCTGCTAAGTCACTTCAGTCGCATCCGACTCTGTGTGACCCCACAGACGCAGCCCACCAGGCTCCCCCGTCCCTGGGATTCTCCAGGCAAGAACACTGGAGTGGGTTGCCATTTCCTTCTCCAACGCATGAAAGTGAATAGTGAAAGGGAAGTCGCTCAGTCGTGTCTGACTGTTCGTGACCCCATGGACTGCAGCCAACCAGGCTCCTCCGTCCATGGGATTTTCTAGGCAAGAGTACTGGAGTGGGGTGCCATCGCCTTCTCTGTCAAATGGCCCCAAATGCAGTTAATTCTCTTCCATAAATTTTTCTCAAATTTGCCATCATCTTTTACATTTTCAGGTCATTTCCTGGACTCAGTTCAAATCCTGGACTAATAAGATTGTCTCTAATGTTCCATTTCTTGGCTACTTCTCATCCACCATCCACACTCCACAGTGTCATGTCAACTCAGTGATTCCCCCTTTACCTACAGAAAATGGTAAGTGCCCCACATCCATCACAATGCGCTTCAGCGTTGTCTTCGCCAGTTAATTTATTTTGCTGTTGTCCTTTTTAGTTGCCCAGTCATCTCCTACTCTTTGCGACCCCATGGATTGGGATTTTCCAGGTAAGAATCCTGGAGTGAGTTGCCATTTCCTTCTCCCAGGGATCTTCGCAAGCCCAGGAACAAACCCATGTGTCCTACCCACGTCCACTGCATTGCAGGCAGATTCTCTACCACAGAGCCCCAGGGACGCCCCATCTGTTTGCTTCATACTCCAGTCATAAGCAACTGCTCAAAACACCCAACACCACAGGCACACTACTTGATCATATTTTTAGCTCAAGCTGTTTCCTCATTCTGGAACTCTCATTCTCCCTGCAGCCTCATCTTTTATGTGAAATTCCAGTGATGCTTTTAAAGTTGAGCTAAATGTAGCAAGAATCCATTGAGAGATCCTCTGTGACTCACTGCCAGGCTGGCTTATTGCTGGAGTACATCTACTCATTCATTCATCACTTAGTGAAATCAGCAGCCCTCTTACACCATGCTATGAATACTGTGTTTATTACAAGCTTTACACAAGATTCTGAACTTCTGAAAATCAGAGATCTTGTTTACACTGTTTTTGTAATCCTAGAATCCTGAGTTAGTACTCCTGAAAAAAATCCCAAAATGTTTTAAATAGTTAAACTTCACTGAAATAATATTTCAAAGTGACTAGTTTGAGAGGTACATTTTTTTCACTACATTTTTCTGATTATAAAGGTAATATATGCCTATTCTACAAAAGAGGGTAATAATAATATAACAAGGAAAATTATCTGATGCCACCATACAAAAAAGTAGCATGTTTCTTCACATAAATTATATATACATATAATGATATTTGATATGATAAAGCTTCCCTAGTATCTCAGCTGTTAAAAAATCTGCCTGCAATGCAGGAGACCTGGGTTCAATCCCTGGGTCGCGAAGATCCCCTGAAAAAGGAAATGGCAACCCACTTCAGTATTCTTGCCTAGAGAACTCCATGGACAGAGGAATCTGGAGGGCTACAGTCTATGGGGTTGCAAAGAGTAGGACACAACTGTGTAACTAACTCACTTTTTTAAAAATAGGGATATTTATGTACGTATAAAATATCTTTTTTTAAACTTGGGATTATACAGTATTACTATATCCTTGCACTTTCCCCATTATTAGTCTTAAATACTTTTTTCAAGACATGTTAATAAAGGCAAATTATTCACTGTGAATATCTTTATTTAGTCATTTTATAATTGCTTACATTTGATTGACTTTCCTTTCTTAAGTGCAATAAATAATGTTCAATGCTATATGATTTTTTTCTGCCTTGAAGCCACTCAAACAGTAATTCTCAAGTCAAAGCGTCAAAACATTTTAAGGCTCTGGAAATAGACATAGCCTATTTGTCTTCTAGGAAAGTTGAACTATTTTCCATTCCCATAGCAGGATGGTACTCATACTACATCTTTATTTGCATTGAGATGTGCTACCAAAATAAAAAGCAAGGAAACAAACAAAAATATTTTTTTCTGCATTTTCTCTGTCTAAAATAATGCTTTGATTTTAATATTTACTTTCACTAATATGATTTTAATATTTACTTTCACTAATATTGAGTTGAATGGATATGGATATTTCTCAAATGCTTGAACAGAAGAGTTGATCCATAGCCTAATTTTCTGTTTTTTTCTACAANATATATATGTATATATATGTATATATCCATATATGTGTATATATATATATATGTATATATCCATCATAGTGGTTAAGCCATATTTCAATTTTTAAAATTCTGTACTATAATCTCATTTTATAAGGTACTAGCAATGGCAACCCACTCCAGTACTCTTGTCTGGCAAATCCCATGGACGGAGGAGCCTGGTAGGCTGCAGTCCATGGGGTCGCTAAGAGTCGGACAGGATTGAGCGACTTCACTTTCACTTTTCTCTTTCATGCATTGGAGAAGGAAAGGGCAATCCACTCCAGTGTTCTTGCCTGGAGAATCCCAGGGATGGGGGAGCCTGGTGGGCTGCCGTCTATAGGATCGCACAGAGTCGGACATGACTGAAGCGACTTAGCAGTAGCAGTAGTTGACATAAAACTTTCAATCACTACAATCTGTATATCAGTTCTACCTTAAGGAAAATAATGTCTAAGGGAAAAAAAAAATTACTTCTCCTCTTCAAATTACCCTGGTATAATCATTATCTTCTTGATACATAAATGTATACAAATGTACATATATATATATATATATATACACACAATCCATCTTTTGCAAAAGATACTGCTTCATTTTCTGGCTTTAAATGATTCATATAATGGAAAAATATAGTTTTTCAGGTTGCAATGTATTATACCAAAGTCTTCAGAAGTGTTTCACTTTGGAAAATATTTAGCAATTATGTTTAAAAAAAATCATTGTCATCGTTTAGTCACTAAGTTGTGTCCTACTCTTGCGACCCCTTGGACTGTAGACAACCAGGCTCCTCTGTCCATGGGACTTCCCAAGCAAGACAACTGGAGCAGGCTGAGGTTTCATTCTCCAAAAGAATCATCACATTTCATTAAAAGAAAATAAAAATCTGTTTTGAATCTGTCTGGCACCTGACCATATGATAAAATACATGCACACATGAGTATATATGCACACAAACATTTTATATATAGTCATAAACATAAGTATGTATCTATGCATAAAAGTATAGGTCATACATTTTTGTGCATAAGTATGTATGTGTGTATTTGTGCATATGTGTATATAACAGAAAAGTATGATTAAATTATTTAAACCTATGGGTTTCAAAAAACAAAATAATAAAATATTGCTGAAAGAATATATGTGTCTTTAATGTCACTAAAAGGCTTCCCTGGTAACTCAGTAGTAAAGAACTCGTCTCTTGCAATGCATGAGACTCAGGTTCGATCCCTGGGTTAGGGAGATCCCCTGGAGGAGGAAATGGCAACCCACTCTGGTATTCTTGCCTGAGAAGTCCCATGGACAGAGGAGCCTGGTGAGCTATAGTCCATGGGGTTGCAAAAGAGTTCAACATGACTTAGCAACTAAACAATAACAACGTTATCGAAGAAAAAAGTAGTATGCTAAAGTCAATAAAATCTCATATCTTAAGATTTTTGATTGATCCTAAGGAATGATCTCAAAAAACCCTTGAATGATTTTACAAAAGTTCAAAAATAAATTAGCAAGTTATATTAACCTTTGATCAAGTGAATTTGGAATGAAGGATTGTCACAATCTAAGTATTAATCATAAGAACATCAACAATGTAATTATAGCAGCAAACATTACTTATTATACATAAACTATGTTCCAGACACCAGACTGGTACTTCACGTATATCAATTCCTATAGAGCTTAATAACTATATAAGCTTGTTATTTGTTAGATGATAAGTTGAGGCTTAAAGAGGTTGAATAATTTGTATAGCATAATATTCCTAACAGAAGGCAGAACTAGAATTGGAATTCAAAACCAAATATACCAAATGCTTAAGTCTGTGCCCTTATTAGTACACTGGATTGTCTCACAGCTAATTCTGATTAAAATGGCCCACACTGGAAACACACACACGTGTGTGCATACACACACACAAACAATCATCAGGGTACTCTCACTTCACATAGCCAATAACATGTGAAAGTGTGCTGTATTAAATAAAGGTGGTAAAATTTGCAACTGAAATATTAGAGGATTTATAAACTATCAAAACGTTGGGGAAGGGGTTAAACTCTGATCTTATTACTTGTTATATGTGTCATAATTATCATCATACCATCCTCTCATCTATATTATTATCAAGATCATGGGCACAATAACCATAGCATTGCTTCTCAGTGAGAAAGCACTGTGTGAACATTCAGCTTGCTTCATTTCACTTTAGACTCACAATAGCCCTGTGATCATTATATTCTAGATGAGAAGATCAAGTTCAAAAGAGGTTAGAGGTTAAAGCGTCTGCTTGCAAAGCGGGAGACACAGGTTCGATCCCTGGGTTGGGAAGATCCCCTGGAGAAAGAAATGGTAACCCACTCCAGTGTTCTTGCCTGGAGAATACCATGGATGGAAGAGCCTGGTGGGCTACAGTCCATGGGGTCGCAAAGAGTCAGACACAACTGAGCGATTTCACTTTCACTTAGCTAGCTCTAGAGATAGATTCCATAATGGGTGTGAAAGAAAATTATTAATAGAGTAAAACCTGTCATCTTCTTCCTGGGTGGGACCCTCTATCCACAGCTCAGGTTCCTTGCCTCTAATCCATAGGAATACATCCATTCATCCTCAGAATATTTTCACTTGGTTAAATTTAATATCACAGAGATAAACTGCAAAGATAGTTCTCTGTCTTCACTTCCTCCCTCCTGGCTTCCTTAAAGAAGTTATTACTCAAACATCTAATGGATGGAGCATTCTGACTGAGGATGTGTCCAAGTGATGAATAGTAACAATTTCATTAACGATTAAGAACAATGGGTGAATTCTCTGGTGATTCTGTGATTAGTTCTGTGGTTACCACAATTTCACTGCCAAAACTGCAGGTTCAATTCCTGGTCAGGGAAATAAGTTCCAAAAGCCAAGTAGCATGCCCCCCACCCCACAAAAAAAGAAGTGCCCCTTTCTCATTATATAAAAATACCTCCATCTCATTTCACTTTCAAACTGCTTACTCACTGGTTGTATTTCTGTTTGTGTTTTGAGAATATATTACCTGCTCTGTGTACTTCATCAAGGGAAGACCTCTGAAGGTATTTTCTGTTTTATTCAGCAACCACAACTCAGGTTCATTTCAGTAAGCACCTTTACCCTAAGCTTCATGGCAACAAACAGTATAGTAGTCTTCCTATACACATTTGTATACCTATCCAAGTATAGTTAGTGTCTCCTTATTGAGTTACATAAAAGGGTTAGCTGATTCAATGAGTGGCATTAGGAGGAAAAGTCCAAGAAACACTGCATAAAGGGAAAAGACCAAAGGTGGTTTTTCAAAACACCATGAAAGAAGATGCTAACTGCATCAAACCATCATTTAATAAATTTTTCATTGTAGCAGAAATTTGAGAATAAAATTTCAAAATCAAGAAAAATGAAGCCTTAAACATTTAAAATGCATCACATTTTTGTATAACAAGATGACAGCTATGTGTAAAGCAAATTGTCAAAACTGGGTGCTAACGTTGTATCTCATATGAACACATACAAAACACACAGTGGTAACTGAATGTGATTTGGCACATACATGTTCTATGTGCCAGAACTATGGTCAAAGACTATGGTCAAATATACAATGAGAAACTGCCTATCGTCCATCCAGGTGTGCGTGACATCATATGTGCATCTCTATACATATGTACAGAGCATATATACAGGTATAATAAGTGCATTTATTGTGTAGGGTATAGAAATATGCAGTGACTTTAAGAAATATTCATACTACTGCATGAGAAAGAGTTGATTTATGATATAGTTCTCAAATGTCTGAAATTGTCTTAAAGTGTTGCTACATTAAAATCTGTATACAGTTGTAAGGGACATGTAATCTAAGCATAAATGATATATGATTTGATATATGGCATTCCTATATCAAAATGCAAGAAGAGACTTTACAGAGGAAAGTTGATTTATGTTCAGATATCAAAAATATTATGTGTCTGCAAGCAGAAC
>SJYQ01001370.1:136386-208292 GCA_006410935.1 Redunca redunca
AGCAGGCTGCCATTTCCTTTTCCAGGGGATCTTCCCAACCCAGGGACTGAAACTGTCTCCTCTGTCTCCTGCATTGCAGGCAGACTCTTTACCCACTCAGTCACTAGGGAAGCCTCCAGTTTAACTTGGTCCCACGTCATTCAAAGCTGAGACGAAGCACCAGTTGCCGTTTTCATTTCACTAGGATAACACTTTTCATCTGAGAGAAAAATATTTTCTATTCTGTTGACTCTGTCAAAGTGAGAAAGTACCCATTTCCAATGCCTCCTAGGTAGCTGTGGGCACTGGGGTCTGTGACTCTGTAACTTCCCCATCTAAATAAATTTCTTTTCATTCTATGATTTCAAGTCTGAGCCACATGGACCTAAAGTCTAAGGCCTTTCATCTTAATTCAAAATCATCACTTATGCCCCAAGTAATCAAAATAACCCTTGTAATTAGACTCCAATTACTCTGTGGTCAACATTACAAGGATTTATAATTGGACTCTAATCCAATTATAATTGGATTTCCTCAAAAGAAGTTGGCCATTTTCCTTTTAGCCAAATTCATCCAAATCTTCATGGAGTCAGTATGGAAACGCAGGAAAAAATGAGCACCTTGTACAAGAAACCGAAAATCAGCTTAAGAGCAAGCAGTTCCCCTGCAAAGGCAACAGTTCAGTAGAGAGTTTCCTTCTTTGCTGCCTAATTCATGTCCTCCATCTCAATTTATTTTATCCTGCTTACTGACTGCCTGAGAAAACATCCTTCAGGGCAGCTAAAAACACGGTGTCATGGAATCACCTAACTGAATTCTGGAAGAGGCATGGACTGTAAGATGTGCTCTAAAGCAGTGGTGCCCAAAGGTTTTGGCACCAGGGACTGGTTCCCTGGAAGAGAATTTTTCCAGGGACTGGAGCAGGGTGGGGCAGGATGGGGGGTGGGGTGGGTGAGAGGCAGTTTCCGGCTGATTTGAGTACATTATATTTATTGTACACTTTATTTCTATTATATTGCATCAGCTCCACCTCAGAACATCAGGCATTATATCATGGAGGTTGGGGACCCCCCCCCCCCTTACAAAGATAACGAACAAGGGCTTCCAGCGGAGGCTCAAGTTGAAAGTCATGAAATCTGATTTCCAGAATTAAAGTCTCTTATGTGCTGTTAACTCACTTCTCAGGAGGGCAATATGATCATTTTTGCTCATTTGAAAACTAGAAGAAATTTCTTTTATTCAGTGGTAATTTATGTTATAACAATTGAGGAAATCAGCTCATTTAAAAGTACATTTTCTAAAGGAATATTTGAAAGGTTCTCTAATTGTGAAAAACATACACTCTTTCAACCTGAAAGTTATCACCTAGAAAATGACTCTGCCATCCCAGATCTTCTCAGCTTCTGTCTTTCAAAGAATCATAAATGGGCTGTAGTATCATTCTCCACTGTACATAAGGAACAACTTATGCTCAGAGGTAGAATCAAAGTTAAAACATAAAGCAATAAAACCCTTGTGGGTGAGAAATGGAATATTTCCTGCCATATTAGTAAACAAAGAATGTCACAATCATCAGTGGTTGAAGCCACCATGGATGGTGAGATGGAGAACCCTGAGTAGTCTCAGGAAGGCAAGAATACCTGCCATCTAGCAGCCATCAGACTACAGCCACTCCCTAAAGTGAGCCCTGAGAAAGCTCAGAATGTTAAAAATAGGATATCAGCCCCAGATAACTGAGGTGCATATCAAAGGAAAGATTTTAGTGAGCCCAGCTACTTGTATCTTCCCATACAAAGCAAAGCACTAAAGTCCTTAACGTGAGATATGTTTTTTTTCCTAAATTAATAATAATCCTTTGACTACCTGCCCTTTGTTGCAAAACTTCCATATAACCTGTCTCCCCCCGCATCACCTCCTTAGAGCAGTTTTCCCAAGATTACTGGGAGAAGATGCTGCTTCCTGGCTTGAAGTCCTAAAAATTCCCATCAAATAAAAGGTAACTCTCAACTTTCAGGTTGTGAATTTTTTATTTTATTCATACAGGTAATGGTTCTAGGATCGTCCCTGCATCTCTGCCATATCATGCTGCCCTCATTGACAAGTCTCTGTAGCATTGGTCATCATAATGTCCTTCAGTTGAGGGTTTCAGAGAAAGGAAAGCAAGTCAACAGGGATAATACTGGAGACTGTGACAAGGAAGACCAGAATGCGGAGGGAGTTATCAATACTACTGTTCTAATACTTTTGCTCATAGACAATTGCTTTAATTATGTCTTTTATCTTCCCAGAATCTCAAAGTGCTTCCATTGTCAACAGAATTATGTCTACATAATTCGGGGATGCATTGAAACATGTGGACCTGATGGCCACATGTACTTTCCTGATCTCATCGCCTACAACTCTCTTATTACGAAAAGAATTCCGGGCTCTCTCCAGCTTGTGGCAGTGTACACCGTTTCTGATTCAAATTGGAATATTATATTTCTCTCCGTCAAGACTGCTCTCAATTTAGATTTCTAGATGGCCAAGAAGATGACATACCTGCTACTTCTGAAAACATGAGGGCTTTCCTGGTCACACAGTGGATAAGAATCCTCCTGCCAACACGGGGAACATGGGCTCAAACCCTGGTCTAGGAGGATCCCACGTGTTGAGGAGCAACGAAGCCTGTGCACCACAACTACTGAGGCCACCCAGCTGGAGCCCTCGAGCCACAGCTTCCAGGCCTGAGTGCTGCAACTTCTGAAGCCCATGCACCCTAGAGCCTGTGCTCCACACAGCAAGCCACTGCAATGAGAAACCTGTGCGCTGCAGTGAAGAGTAGCCCTACTCACAACAACTAGAGAAAACCACTGCGAAGCAAGGAAGACCCAGTGCAGCCAAAACCAAATGATTTTAAAAAAATTTTAACTAAAATACGAGGAATCACTTTTAGTATGCTGCTCTGAGCCCCATTTCTAAAAGCCTTTGGAAATAACTGATACAACTTTACAAGTCCATGCTTTCATAAAAGCGATGTGAAACATCCTACCCCCACCAGTTCTTACTCAAACTTATCCAGTAAGACACTCAGAAATAATAAGGGGCCTGGGGGTGGGGTGAAAATCAGAAAGACAAAGGACAAGCAAGAGGATACTGGTGTTTTGTAATAATTTGCAGCTATCAGAAGAAGTCAAATGGAATCAAAGTGGCCAAAAAAATACTACTGTTAGCTTACATCTCTTCTTCCCTCTTTAACTACTCTTCCCATGGCTCCTCATACCTGCCAACATAATATAATTCTAATTGCATTTGCTTAGGAAAAGGCCTTAGGAAGCATTACTACAAACAAGCGTAGTAGAGATGACAGAATTCCAGTTGAGCTATTTCAAATCCTAGAAGATGATGCTGTTAAATTGCCACATTCAATATGCCAGCAAATTTGGAAAACTCAGCAATGGCCACAAGACTGGAAAAAGTCTGTTTTCATTTCAATCCCAAAGAAAGGCAATGCCAAAGAATGCTCAAACTACCATACAGTTGCACTCGTTTCACATGTTAACAAGGTAATGTTCAAAATCCTTTAAGCTAGGCTTTAACAGGATATATCTTAGAAGATGTACAAGCTGGATTCAGAAAAGGCAGAGGAATCAGAGGTCAAATTGCCAGCATGCACTGGATCATAGGAAAAAGCAAGTGAATTCCAGAAAAAAAAATAATAGAATTCTGCTTCATTGATTATGCTAAAGTCTTTGACTGTTTCCTCTCTGTCTGTGTTAGTTGCTGTTATGTCTGACTCTGTGCAACTGCATGGACTATAGCCCCAAAGGCTCCTCTGTCCATGAAATTCTCCAGGCAAGAATACTGTAGTGGGTAGCCAATCCCTTCTCCAGGGAATCTTCATGACCTAGGGATTGACTCTGTGGATCACAACAAACTGCCAAAAATTCTTAAAGAGATGGGAATATCAGATCACTTCACTTGCCCCTTGAGAAATCTGTACGCAGGTCAAGAAGCAACAGTTAGAACTGGACATGGAACAATGAACTGGTTCAAAATTGGGGAAGGAGTACATAAAGGCTGAATATTGTCACCAAGCTTGTTTAACTAACAGGCAGAGTACATCACACGAAATACCAGGCTGGGTGAATCACAAGCTGGAATCAAGATTGTTGGGAGAAATATCAATAACCTTGATGTGTAGATGATACCACTCTAATGGTATGTAATGGCAGAAAGAAAAGAGGAACTAAAGAGCCTCTTGATAAGGTGAAAGAAGAGAATGAAAAGCTGGCTTAAAATTCAACATTCCAAAAATGAGTATCATGGCATCCAGGCCCATTACTTCATGGTGAATAGATGATGAGGAAACAATGGGAACAGTGACAGGCTTTATTTTCTTGGGCTCCAAAAACATTGTGGATGGTGTCTGCAGCCATGAAATAAAAGATGCTTGCTCCTTGGAAGAAAAGCTATGACAAAGATAGTATATTAAAAAACAGGGACATCACATTGCTGACAAAGTTAAAGCTAAGGGTTTAAAGCTAAACCCTTAGTCTAGTTAAAGCTAAGGGTTTTCCAGTAGTCATGTACATCTAGATGTTAGAGTTGGACCATAGAGAAGGCTGAGTGCAGAAGAAATGATGCTTTCAAACTGTGATGCTAGAGAAGACTCTTGAGAGTCTCTTGGACAGCAAGGACTAGTCAATCCTAAAGGAAATCAACCCTGAATATTCATTGGAAGGACTGATGCTGAAGCTGAAGCTCCAACACTTAGGCCACCTGATGGGAAGAGTAGTCTCACTGGAAAAGACCCTGATGCTGGGAAAGATTGAGGGCAGAAAGAGAAGGGGGAGACAGAGATGCGATGGTTGGATGGCATCACCAACTCAATAGGTACGAGTTTGAGCAAATTCTGGGAGTTTCTGAAGCTCAGGGAAGCATGGCATGCTGCAGTCCACAGGGTCTCAAAGAGTCAGACACAATTTAGCAACTGAACAACAACAACAAAAATAGTTGTAAATTTCTCTATATTGCAGTTGAGGAAACCGAGGTCCCAGAGCCAGGTGATGAAGGACAGAAGCTTTAAGTCAGGGCTGATTGATTCTACAAACTGTCATCTTTCTACCTATCAAAGTATTCTCTCAAATTAGAAACAAAAATAATCAATAGAAAAATAGTTTTGAAAAGGAAATTAAAACAAGTAGAAACTTCACTCTTCAAATGAAAATGGATTACCAATCTGTCTTCAAAATTTAAATATTATTCTAAGTTACATAAGTCGTGTCCAACTCTTTGCAACCCCATGGACTATACAGTCCATGGAATTTTCCAAGCCAGAATACTGGAATGGGTGCCTTTTCCCTTCTCCAGGGGATCTTCCCAACCTAGGGATTGAACCTAGGTCTCCTGCATGGCAGGCGGATTCTTTACCAGCTGAGCCACAAGAGAAGCCATAGTTAATAAATAGAATTCCTTAATTCAGTATGTTGAGGATGAATAAATTTTTTCACCCTTCTAGTTTCTTTTGGTTGGTTTAAGAATGAAATTGACATGAGGCATATGATAAAGTCAAACAGTAAGTTAAATAACATGTATATATGGGAGACACCTAGGAAAACTGAGTAACTCATCAAAATGACACAAGCCCTCACCTACAATACCATCTTCACCTAAAGACAAAAGAGTATAAAGGGAGTAGTGTGCTGGGACTTCTAAAAGGCACCCTGTGGAGGCAGTTCACATGGAGATGAAAAGGCAGAAGTGTGTCAAGTGAATGCTTGCTGGGCCAGGCAGAGACAATGGGGCAACAGAAGAATTTAAACAGAATTTGTTGGGCTCCTCCCTGTTCCCCTGGTGGCTCAGACGGTAAAGGTAAAGCATCTGCCCGCAATCCGGGAGACCCAGGTTCAATTCCTGGGTCGGGAAAATCCCCTGGAGAAGGAAATGGCAATCCACTCCAGCACTCTTGCCTGGAAAATCCCATGGACGGAGGAGCCTGATAGGCTACAGTCCGTGGGGTCGTAAAGAGTCAGACACGAATGAGTGACTTCACTTCACTCCCTGTTTGCACACCTACTTCATATTACATTTATCTGTGGTGATAGCTCCCTTCCTGGAACAAATCCTCAACCTGCAATCTTTTAGGCAGTTAAGAGGAAGGTCAAAGGTGATTTCTGAGTCTTTCAGGCCTTAAAAATTATCAACTTAAATTAATCCTTCTGCCAAAAAGACACAATTAGGGGTGGCAACTTTTGCTCCCCTGCAAATATAACTATTAAAACTTTCATAAACATTGTAGAAAATGTTTTAAAATACCAATGCCATCTCTGTATTATACGTGGTAAATAATGCAAAATATCTCACTCATTAGTATGTTTTTTCCTAGGACCAAGATTTCAACTTAAGCGATGTTTTTTAATGGTTTCTCTTCTACCTTCTCCTCCACAGAAATAAATTACTTGCTTTTCTAAAACATTCCTCAAAAATGAGAACATGCAGTTGTAATGGTGTCCATACTTGTTAAGCTACATTTTTCCCTGAACATACTTGCCAAGTTTCTCATACAATATATTTAATATATTTCTCTTAGCTGGGATAGAAATAGAATAATTTATTCATTGTCCTTAGAGGATTGTGTAATGATAACAAAGCCAATGATGCTGTCCACTTCATCATATATTACAATTATCGTATACCCTTTAGAACTATAATTATAGCTTATTTTAATTGCTACCATTTTTCATATAAGGCACCTGAGTCAGAGAAGTTAAATAATGTGTCCATGCAATTCAGCCAGGGGATAACTGAGCCAGGATTAAATCAAAGATTCCACACATCTGCACACTTATATCCAATCTCACCACGTTCCTGAGCCATGTATTCCACAAATGAGACTATTCTGATTGAGATTTCTCTGAACCCCCCATGCTTCTGTCCTACATCTTTTCATGCAATTCAAAAATATACTGGAATCATGAAAGAAACAAATGGTCTTTATAGTTCCTCTTCACAAAATACTGCAAGCTGAAGAAAATATTGCCTCTTTCCCATGAAATGTTAGAAAATTTTCTGAAAGACTTTGACCTGTGAAGATGAAAGCCCTTAGTTTGTTTTCAATTTTCAGAAGAGCGACTGAAAACTCTTTCATCCATTGTAAACAGTGACTAATGACATTAATGGAACCTAGGTAGATTGTGGAAAAAAAATCTTGTCAGATGATTTGAGAAAGTAGTAATGATTAATCATTCCATTTACTATAGAAATTAATAATCCAGAATTTCTCTCCCATTAACAGGTAAGACTGAAGTTTTGTCCCTCACTTTACTAACACGTGATCTACCCTAAAATCATTATGTTACTAGAAATATAACTTCCAGGCTATACCCTGTGTTCAAGTTCTCTGAACCTCAGTGACCTCTGTGCACTTGGCAAACAACTAATCTCCAGGACACACCCACTGGGACCAAATATAACCTCTGGTTTTCTATCAACAGACTGTTCCCATGAGAACCTGCAAAGAGATCAGATTCAGGATATGGGATGAACATATGTTCCACTTCTCAACTGACTAATAGCAAATAGGCAGGGGCTTCCTTCCCGGTCTCAAGTAGCGAACGGAGACACAGCGATAAAGCAATAACAGGTCAGGGGTCATCGTCATAGATGAGCCTTCTAGACTGAGGGCAGCTGTCTACCCTGCACTGTGCACTGATTGACTCTGCACATCTCTGGTTTTTCCAGGAATCACTATAGCACCATTACTCATGGCTGCCCTCTGCACACTCACCTGGAATAGCCCCAGGGGCAAACGTGGTCTCAAACATTTCTTGTCAATTATTCCAAAAGCACTAACCTTCCCCACTCCTCACCAAAACTTCTAAAGGAATGATAAATTCTTCTAAGAAGGATTCAGAAACTCTCAGATTATTTATATGTTAGGTTCACAAAATGTTGCATAAGCAAACACCAGAAAATACAGCCCTTCTTAATACGGCATGTCAGAATACTTTTTAAACCTTTGAATCGACACACCACAACCTAATATAGAGTCAAAGCCCAGAACTCAATGCAGGTTACACTCTTTTCAAGAGACTAGCTCCCTCGCCAGAGTCTTGCTGGGAGAAGCAGACGGTTTTCATTTACTTTTGCTTCTTCTCTCTGCCCAGCAGCTCTCAGAGCAAGAAAACCAGTTACTGAAACTCAGCGGAAGACTCTAAGTTTTGTGGCTTCCCCCGACTTCCTCAGCCTTAACCTTGTTTTGTCATTATGCCCAAGACGAAGCGGGAAAGGACTGTTGGTAGTGTGTACAGAGATGGCTGAAGATCCCTCGGGCACTGTCACCCTCCTTGCCAATAAAGAATGGTCAGGCAAAGATTGCTGGTGTCCTAAGTTGCTCTTGTTTAACTGACAATTAGTTGTCAAAGGAGACTGAGCTTTCTGATTATCCTGCATGTCTAATAATTGCTCATCCATTGGTACCAGAAATCTATTACCAACATCATTATATGCCCTCAGCATATGACAGGAATTTGATTCACAAGTGCCTATATCTCCTATCAGTGCCTGGAAAAAGTGAAGTTTTCTATTGATTCATAGCAACAACCCAAGAATCACGTTTATTTTTCTAAAAAGGAAAAAGAAAGAAAGGGTATAACCAGACCAAATGTATTTTAGGAAAATTAACTTTAATCCAAATTTTTGTCATCCTAAAACATAATTTTTTTCAATTATTATTTGATGCTCCCAAAGTGATTGCGGAAAACCTAAAGTATTATGTAGGATTTTTGGTGACAAGAGTGCAGCAGTTTGGAAGAGATAAACTAGTCAACAGCACCCCCTGGTGGCAATGGACTCTCATCTGCTTGGGAATCTGCGGTGGTTTTAAAAGTCTTCAAAGGGGTGATTTCATGACATTTCCCTGTAAAACATTCCAGGATTTTACTCTCAGGTCTATTAAAATGCTTTGCACTGCAGCATGCACCCATTTCCTCTAACCTGCCTCAAACCCGCCTCTGCGGTTGAGATCAGAAACAGATGGTCTCTACTCTTTATTCCTAGGTGACTATGAAGGAGCCACATCAAAATGTTATGAAACAGATTTAATCAGAGGAACGCATCGGGATCCACCTATATCTGCCCAGAGGAAAACCTGCAGATACTAAGCTCACCACTCAAAGCAGAGGGTGTGGTTTAAAAGGCCAGGATGCTCAAAGCAAAGCTCTCCATCTGAGGACTGCTTCAAAGGTGCCTCAGAGAAGGTGAATCACTATGCCCCCCCACCTCTGCACGTGATCACACCAACTCCCACTCTTCTCAGAGGCGATACTCAAATGGATTTTAATTAAGAGATTTTTAAATAAAGTCAACTATGAGACAAAACTGAAATTAAAGTTTTTTTTCTTTTTAAAGTCTAGCATTTTATTTTTTCTATCACTGAACTGAAGGCTATTTTATATTTTCCTCATTTAACACTTTATTAATAAACTTTGATTTTTTGTTATTCATTTTAGCACTTCCCAGTGGTTTTCAAAGCATAGACTAAGCTTATGTCTGCCCAGTGCATTTTGTTCTTATAGAATTGACATAAGACTTTGGTTTTTTTTTCTGCTTTTCCCCCCACTGAATAATTACTATTGTATTATTTTTGTTACTCCAGGTGATTAAGAAAGTAGCCTTCTCTTAGATCTCTAGAGAAGATTTGTTTTTATAATCCAATCAGTGTAAAGATAGCTTTTCTCCATATTTTTCTATGGGAGTGAGTTTTTAAACAATGAATTAAATGTGTGATAGGAAAGTTGTAATGTGTTGAGACTCATTTGGGAGCCTTTAACTTTTCAAAAACTCAGTATAGTAAATGCCAAATTCATATTTCTTAATGATTTTTTATCTTGTCTATAAATGAAGGGACAAACTCGTGATAGGTGCAGGCAGTATATTTATTCTTCCAGGTACATAGATAATATATAGAAAAAGAACAACTAATTTCAAATTTTTTCTTAAACTCTCACTATAAATTATACATGGGCCATATACTCATTTTGTACTTTGTTAATAATCATATACTTGTTCTTAATATTATTCAATAATGTATGTACTTATTTAAGCTATTTTAATTTAAAATAAGCAAACAAAAAATTAAGTTAGGACAGAATAACTTTTTTTCCCTTTATTCTTTCAAGTGTTGCCCAGCATTCAATTCGGTAACTGTCAAAAGATTTCTAGTCTAAATAAATGTAGTTATATTAACTTCGGAGAAGGCAATGGCACCCCACTCCAGTACTCTTGCCTGGAAAATCCCATGGACGGAGGACCCTGGTGGGCTGCCGTCTGTGGGGTCGTACAGAGTCGGACGAGACTGAAGTGACTTAGCATAGCATGTATTGACTTTGAAGGGCCTCTCTCGCCCTCTAGTGGTGAAAAACAGTAGAGACACTTGAACGGCTGGGTTTGCCCTGAAATACGCAGGGGATTGCAGGTAAGAACACTGCTGGAAGAGTGACTGCAGGATTCAAGTCCCCTATCTGCCACTGACAACCATGAGATTGAGACTCCACGTGGCCTTTTGTTTTTCAGTTGTCTAATCAAACAGAGTAATGATGATGATTTGCAAAATCGTGTGACAGTCGCAATGGAAAACGTTGTCAAAAGCATTTAGAAACTGATCAAACAAAATTAGATTTGTTTTTTAATTTAAAGAAAATGCAAAGGACATAATATATTTAATCGATGGATTCGATTCTACGGTGAACACTTGCAGCAGTTTCTATGGCCCCTCCCTCCTGGTATGGTACTAGGAGCATTGAGTGGAGAAACAGCCTTTAACAGGTGATCAAACATCGATCTCGCAATACAGAAATAAAACTAACATCATGGGTCAGGTGACCCTCTGAGAAGGCTTCTGCATGTCATCTTCTTGCTCAGAATGTTAATTCAAATCTAATCACAAAGGAACAATCAGACACATCAAAACAGGGTTTTTCTGGGGGAAAAACAAAAACCTGTTCTTATGTCTGAAAACTTCAGTATCTTGAAAAATCTATGAGGCTAAGAAAAAAATCATAATTAAAGGGATTTTCCTGAAAAACTGTGAGAAACAAGTATAACATATGATCCTTGACTGAGTTCTTCCTGAATAGGGGAGGCGCATAAAATTGGCACACATGTAGATATTTGAATAGGTGCTTTATTTGAAAACATGATATTGAACCTTTAGAATGTGTTGACTTTTTTTTGCATGTGATTGTTTAGAAGAATGTCCTTGATCTTAGGACACACAGGTTTAACTACTTAGAGATGAAGTGCCATGATTAAAATATATCCACGTGTTGAAAAGTATACAAGTGTGCTAGCTTTCCAACTGAAGATTTATTGGGGTTAACAATTTCCTGTTTGCATTTCTAATTGTCCAGGGAAAGGCTTTCCTCTACAACCATCTCCACCTTCATCTGAGGCTTCTGTGACATGATCTCAGGTAATTCAAGTTTGAATTTTAAAGATATAGCTCCTCTGCAAATTTCTGCCCTGCGTGGACCACTTTCCCTATTTGTAAAATGGGAATTATAAGAATAATTATGTATCTGGTACTGAATTCTCCAGGAAGTTTACTACTTGTTATTCATCCTTTTATAATTCTTCCTTCAAATTTTCAGACCCCAAATTTTCGTAACTACTATAATGCTAAATTGCTTGCATTTTCTTGTCCACATTGTGTAGTTTCAGACACCTTATTCTTCTGCAAATCTTTTTTCCCTGTCTGTAAAAGCGGAAGTCTTAGTCACTCAGTCATGTCCAACTCTGTGCGACCCCATGGACTGTAGTCTGCCAGGGCTCCTTTGTCTGTGGAATTCTCCAGAATACTGGAGTGGACTGCCATTCCTTTCTCCAGGGTATCTTTCTGACCCAAGGATGGAACCTGGGTCTCCTGCATTGCAGGCCGATCCTTAACCGTCTGAGTCAACAGAGAAATTGTGGGCATTTCCTCTTCTGTAAAATCATGCTTGACCACCTTCAATGCCATCTCTCAAAACTCAGTTAGTCCCCGTGTCTTCTGTGCACTCTCCTCTTAATTATACCAATTGCAAGTGTGTGTGTGTGTGTGTGTGTGTGTATCCTTTACTGGGCTGAAGTTCCCTTGAACACAAGGTATTTGCATCAACTATTGAACATCAGTAAGAACATCTGCTGTTGATCAATTGGGCAATGAGCATTTGTTGAGGGAAGGTATGAAAACAATTAGCATATCCCTGGAGAAGGAAATGACAGCCCACTCCAGCACTCTGGCCTGGAGAATCCCATGGGCAGAGGAGCCTGGCAGGCTACAGTCCATGGGGTCACAAACAGTCATGCACGACTTAGCAACTAAACACCACACCAAAGCGCTAATACTGCCTACTGCAGGGCGTCAGTGGCAGTCACACATGGATCAGGCAGCAGCACTGGTTAGTCGTTAGGATTTGGCTGGTGGGGCAGAGCTGGCAGGGTACATAGGGAACAGGGGCCTCAGGAGCTGGAGAATCTTGTGTGAAGTATTAAAGGATATTTTCCCTGGTGGCTCTGATGGTAAAGAATCCACCTGCAATGTGGGAGACCTGGGTTCGATCCCTGGGTTGGGAAGCTCCCCAGGGGGAGGGCATAGCAACCCACTCCAGTAATCTTGCCTGGAGACTCCCCATAGACAGAGGAACCTGGTGGGCTAAAGTCCGGGTCGCAAAGAGTCAGACAGGACTGAGCAACTAAGCACACGACACAGCGTTATAGGGTATCTAGAGCACAGGGGCCTGGAAAGAGAAGGAAAGGGGAAAATGAACAAACATTAATTTTACCCACACACTCTTTTTTTTTCCCCCAGACTCCAGGTGACTGTTAGCAGAGCTGTGAAATGTAAGGTTGTCAAATCTCTATTAGAAATATCTTTCAGTGAATTCTGTTTCAGTGGGTCCAGCCCCTCTGCCCAAAACCCCTGCATCAGGGAGAAGGGAGAACAAAGATGATGGAAAAGACGAGGAGGGGAAAGAAGACATGATATGTTCTTCTCCAGATGGGACTTTTGGCCTCATCCTCGTTTCTTTCCATCTCCATGATCAATACTACTGAAATGGATCAGTTCTGCTTGTACCCACTTTAAGGCAGGTCAAGAAAGATGAAGTGCTGCCCTCTCCTGGTAGCTTGGGCAAATCCTCACATTCAGTTCATCGAGCGGTTGTGTTCAAAGAGCCCCCTTCTTGCAACTCATTTTGCGAAGACAGTCCAACAAAAAGGCAGACTTTTTTTAAATTCAGCATACCTTAACAGCAAAGAGCTCTTTAGTTTGCACATCTTTTAAAAATTGTTTTTAACTATTTGCCTCTGTATCTATTAATAAATTTGGCAGCAGGATTAGTTGTAGAAATTCTCCGGGCATGTGAAGAGTACCGAATCACCAAAAGGCCATGTTCTCATATGTTTAGGGCTGTGCTGTGCTTAGTCGCTCAGTTGTGTCTGACTCTTTGTGACCCCGTGGACTGTAGCCTGCCAGCTCCTCTGTCCGTGGGATTCTCTAGGCAAGATACTGGAGGGGGTTGCCGTGCCCTCCTCCACGTGATCTTCCAAACCCAGCGATGGAACCCAGGTCTCCCACATTGCAGGCAGATTCTTAACCATCTGAGCCGACCAGGGAAGCCCATGAATATTGGAGCGGGTAGCCTATCTCTTCTCCAGGGGATCTTTCCAACCCAGGAATCAACCTGGGGTCTCTTGCATTGCAGGAGGATTCTTTACCAGCTGAGCTACCAGGGAAGCCCTATGTTTAGGGCATCTAACCAGCAAACATGAAGTAAAACAATAGGAAAAAAAGAGAGAAAGCAAAATAAGAATTCAGCTTCAATAACCTTAAATAAAACTTTGTACAGAGAAAATCTAAATGAAGTTAAGCAAAACAGTAGAACATGTAGAGACTATGATATGTAGGGAAACAAAATTTGCCACCCCAAAATGTCTCTTTGGCATGCGGATTATTTCAAGCTAGGAAGAAAATCAAGTTTTAAAACACTCAGGAAGAACTGTTGACATTTCCCCTAACTGCCTTAAAGAATATAGACAGAGGACCTAATTCAGGAAGTAAGCTACTGCCGTAGATGAATTACATGCATAAACATAGAAGAACCCAGGAAAGTCTGTTAAAATTCTCTCTGTGTCCCATTGTCTCCGCCTGACCCAGAAAACATTTATTTACTAAACGTTGCTTTTCCATATCCACATGAATTGCCTTCATCCCATTTGAAGTCCCAAATCACTATCCCAACACCCTCTTCTGTCTTTAGCTGAAGCTGACATTTAAGATGAAGATTTCAGCCAGTTAGGCATGTTACTCAATTCCCCTCCGTGTCTCCCACCTTTACAAGTTATTAATCTTTTGCTTGATTTTCTCCTGTTACTCTCTCTCATGTGCACTTGATTCTTAAATCAGCCAGAATAACCTAAAATGGTAGAGGAAGATTACCTCCTCCCTGAAAATACTGTGATTTATGAAAAGAAACATACATTCAGTCTTCATCCCTGTCCCTGGCATAGAGCTACTAAAACCTTTAGACTTTCCTGTGATGAGAGCAATAAAGATGCTTTTTGTTAACTTGAGGCAGTTACCTCTGGGAAGTGCTGAAGATGGGGCCTGGCTGCCAGTCCTATGATTACAGGCTTGGAATTTCCAGTTCTATTCCCCTGAATTTCCGGGGAGGGGAGAGTGGATGAAGATTGAATTCTATCACCAATGGCCAATGATCTAATAAATCACACCTAAGTTGAAAAAGAAATCAGTCCTGGATATTCTTTGGAAGGATTGATGCTGAAGCTGAAACTCCGATGCTTTGGCCACCTGATGCGAAGAACTGACTCTTTTGAAAAGACCCTGATGCTGGGAAAGATTGAAGGCAGGAGAAGAAGGGGAAGACAGAGGATGAGATGGTTGGATGGCATCACTGATTCAATGGACATGAGTTTGAGTCAACTCCAGGAGTTGGTGATGGACAGGGAGGCCTGGTGTGCTGCAGTCCATGGGGTCACGGACAGAGAGACTGAACTGAACTGAACTGAACTGAAAGTAACAAAGCTTCCATTACAACCAGAAAGCACGGGGTTTGGAGAACAGCCAGTTGGTAAATTCATGGAGATTCATAGAGGATGTAAAGCTCAGAGGGCAGAGAACCTTCACGCCCTTTTCCCCTAACTTGCTCTGTGCGTCTCTCTCATCTGGCTGCTCCTGAGCTATACCTTTTATAATGAACAGGTGAGCTAGTAAATGTTTCTCTGAGTTCTGTGAGCTCTTCTAGCAAATGAATTCAATTCAAGGAGTGTTGTGGGAACCTCTGATTTATAGCTGGTTGGTCCCTGGACTTTGACTGATGTCTGAAGTGGGAGCACTCTTGTAGGACTAAGACCTGGACCTGTGGGATCTGGGACTCTCTCTGGGTAGACAGCATCAGAACTGAGTTAAATTGTAGGACACCCAGCTGCTGGTGGAGAATCGCTAGGTGGTGAGGGGGAAATCTCCCACACATCAAAATGTGAACTGATGAATACACATTGTGGTTGGTGCCAGAAGCAGAGATGTGAGGTAAACTTTACATTATTTAACAGACAAAATTCATATTGAACTATTCACAGGAGGAAGGTTTTCATAATCACTTCTGTTACACCTTTGAAAGGTCTTAGTCTGCTCCAATCTCAGTTTATGTTCTGTCCTCAATATACCCTTTCATCATTAGAGTTTATCTTTCTAAAGTAATCTCCATGATATGCTCTTTCATCTTCTATTAATAAAAGCTGATTTAAAGGAAAAAAAATCAATGCTTAGGAATGAGTTTAACAGAGGTTTCTCTTTCAGTGTAAATTGCAGTGTTACTTCTCCCAGGAGCACTTGCATTTCGATTCTCTAACATTTGTGTCTCATCCTCCGCCAGAAGGTAAAACTAGTTCATTAACTAGCTGAGGTGAGCACACGGGATGACTGTGTACAGAGTCTCCTGTCAGGAGCCCAAACGCTTCTGGAAATTGTTGAAACAGTATTACAGTGAGAAGACATCTGTTTCCACCCTTACCATTAATTTATTCATTCAATACAGACTAAGACAGCAGACACAGAGAACAGACTTGTGGTTGCTAAGGGGCAGGGGGAAGGGGCGTGGGGAAGGGATGGACTAGGAGCCTGGGGTTAGCGGATGCAAAATATTACACATAGAATGGATAAACATCGAGGTCCTACTGTAGAGCACAGCGAACTCTACTCAATATCCTGCAATAAATGTAATGGAAAAGAATATGAGAAAGCAGATATACATGGATATGTATATATACCTGAATCACTTTGCTGTACACCAGAAATTAGCACAGTATTATAAATCAACTATACTTCAATAAGATAAATTTAAAAAAATGTATAGACTGACAGGGCTTCCCTGATAGCTCAGTTGGTAAAAAAAAAAAAAATCCACCTGCAATTCAGGAGACCTGGGTTGGGAAGATGTCTTGGAGAAGGGAACGGCTACCCAGTTCAGTGTTCTGACCCGGAGAATTCCAGGGACTGTGTAGTCAATGGGGTCACAGAGAGTCGGACACGACTGAGAGACTTTCACTTTCACAGACTGACAACTAGAGATGTCCGAGTGAAAATATGCATTCCAGCCCTCAAAGAGTCTACACCTTCATGAAAAGCAATGCAGTCTGCATCTTTATAACCAAAGAGCTACACCTTGGAAAAATTTTTTAAGAAGAGGGGTTCTCTGGTCAAATATACTTGAGAAGCATGACTTGTGAAATCCTCCTCTTTGCAATTTCCAATGCACATCTATAAATGTAGATATCACCAACTCAACGGACATGAATTTGAGCAAACTCTGGGAGACAGTGAAGGACAGAGTCTGGTCTGCTGTAGTCCATGCGGTTGCAAAGGGTCGGACACAATTTAAAGACTTGACAACGACAAAAACATGTTGAATAGCTATATGACCAAAACTAGGCATTTACATTTAGACATTCTAGCTTAAAACGTGCTTTCATATGAATCATCTCATGTCACATGGATATAGAAGTCAAAATACCTAGAAATTCCATGAAACCCAGGAAAGCTACCATCGGATATAAATGCTTCCCACGGGAGGCTTCTTCAAGGGTTCCTGCTCCACTGTTGAGATTTGTATCAGACAAGTAACAGAGTGGGTTTCTTCCTGGGCTGTATCCTAAATGACATGGCTTTGGCTCTGCTGGTTTCTCCCAAAAAGCCTCTGCCCTTGTCTAACTCAAGGTTGACTTAACTCAACTTTCAAAGTTGACTGGTTTGGGTAAGATGACTTTTGATACCTTTGGGTCCTTCAAATAACTTCCTCATTTTCTGGAAAGAAAGTCATTCTATGCAGCATTCTACACACCACCCATGTCAAAACAGATGACAAACAGGGATTATTAACTAACTCAATTGCAGCCTGGCGTGCTGCAGCCCATGGGGTCACAAAGAGTCAGACACGACTGAGCCACTGAACTGAACTGAACTGATTGCAGCATTTACTTTAGAAAACAGAGGCTGTGGAGTGACAGCGTGGCTTTTTCTCCCCCCACACCCACTTTAAAGTGTCTGCTCATTAGATGGCTGTGGAAGCCCAGAGAAATCTTGTTGAATGTGTTATTTATCTTTTGTGTGTTGCTAGTTAAATCTACAAGAATATCCTAGATGCTGGTGTTTGGGTGTGCATGTTTGTGAGAGGGGTGCATTTTCTTTTCAGAATTTGGAGAGAGGTAGATGTGTTCAAGTGTTGATATTCCCAAGTGTGCATGCCTGTGCACACTGGCACACACACCAGTGTGGTGAGCTCTCACAACACCAGCCTGTGGTCTTCAAGAGAAGGATGCCACAAGTGACATCAAGTTCCTTCCAGAAGTTACAGTCCCAACCCCATCTCACTCTTGCAGATCCACTGCCCTGGTGATGCCTTATTCAGCTGAAGTCTTAATTGAACTGATCCCTATTCTAAGTAGCTTTAATCCAGAAAAGTTATAAGACAATATCAAGAAAATCAAAGAATGATTAAACAAGTGGGTGAAAAAAAATGAAGGATGGTGAGTTTTATAAAGAGATTAAATTCAGAGAGACAGCTATTTCTAGCAGAAAATAAAGCAGAAGATAAATAGCTAGACCCTCCTGGACTTACAATCACTTTTTAGCTCAAAACCTTTAACAGGTAACAGATTCTCCAGCCTCAATTTTCTTGAGTGAAATGAGAGTATATTACCTCCTTCTTAAGTATGTTGTGAGAATGAAATTGTAGGAGATAACATTCTGAACACCGTGCCAAGCACACAATCAGCCTTCAACAAAAACAATTTTAATAATCTGCTTTACTGGGTTAAGGAGGTTTCAACCTGAAGTCTAAGGTATACTTGAAAGACAGAATAAAGAACAAAGATTCGTCTAGCAGGTGAGCTGGGTGGAGAAACTGAAGCTGGTAAAGAATCTGCCTGCAATGAAAGAGACCCAGGTTCAACCCCGGGGTCAGGAAGGTCCCCTGGAGAAGGAAACGGCAACCCACTGCAGTATTCTTGCTTGGAAAATCCCAGGGACAGAGGAGCCTGATGGGCTACAGTCCGTGGGGTTGTAAAAAGTCGGGCATGACTGAGTGACTAACGCTAGAACTTCCGGAGTAAGGCACTCACAGTGTGGATGTGTGATATTTCTTATTCTGAGTCAGGTGTAGTCTAACTCAGAACCAATATTAATATCATGTAAGCCAATGGCCCCCAAACTTTGGCACCAGGGACCAGTTTCGTCGAATACATTTTTTTTCCTACAGACCAAGGGTTGGAGCGATGGTTTTGAGATGATTCAAGCACTTGACATTTATTGTGCACTTTATTTCTATTATTATGACATCAGCTCCACCATAGATCAGTTCAGTTCAGTTCAGTCGCTCAGTCATGTCCGACTCTTTGTGACCCCATGAACCACAGCACACCAGGCCTCCCTGTCCATCACCAACTCCCGGAGTCCACTCAAACCCATGTCCATTGAGTCAGTGATGTCATCCAACTATCTCATCCTCTGTCGTCCCCTTCTCCTCTTGCCCTCAATCTTTCCCTACATCAGGGTCTTTTCAGATGAGTCAGCTCTTCGCATTAGATGGCCAAAGTATTGGAGTTTCAGCTTCAAAATCAGTCCTACCAATGAACACCCAGGACTGATCTCCTTTAGCAAGGACTGGTTGGATCTCCTTGAGCACCACCGCAGATCACTAGGCATTAAAACCCAGAGGCTGGGGAGCCCTGGTGTAAACATTTCTTGCTAATCCACATATAACTTAAGTGAGAAGTAAACTTGTCTACTGGGCTAGGGAGATTGCTCTTTTCAGGAAAGAGCCTTAAGTCAGGTGCGCTAAACACGCTGCTGTGCATTAGGCACTCAGTCTTGCCCAGCTCTTTGAGACTCCATGGACTGCAGCCCACCAGGCTTCTTGGTCCACAGGATTTTTCAGGCAAGGATACTGGAGTGGTTTGTCATTTCTTTCTCCAGGGTTAAACACGTTAATGTCAAACAAAATCAAGAAGGAATTCTTCCAATCAGTCATGCTTTCTCTGGTCCTTGACTTTTCAGTCTGCAAAATAAGGGTAATGATCCCCCTTCTTCAAGGCTCAGCCTGGATTTAGGGAATCACAATGCACAGAAAATGTCATAAATCCCAATGAAAATAGCCTCATCTATTCATAAATAATTTGGAACCAGTCTGTTGTTTCATGTCCAGTTCTAAACTGTTGCTTCCTGACCTGTATACAGATTTCTCAAGAGGCAGGTCAGGTGGTCTGGCATTCCCAGCTCTTTCAGAATTTTCCACAGTTTATTGTGATCCACATGGTCAAAGGCTTTGGCATAGTCAATAAAGTAGAAATGTTTGGATTTCCAAATAAGAAAAGGATTACATCAAGGCTGTATATGGTTACCCTGCTTATTTAACTTATATGCAGAGTACATACTGAGAAATGCTGGGCTGGATGAAGCACAAGCTGGAATCAAGATTGCTGGGAGAAATAGCAATAACCTCAGATATGCACATGACACCACCCTTATGGCAGAAAGTGAAGAAGAACTAAAGAGCCACTTGAAGAAAGTGAAAGAGGAGAGTGAAAAAGTTGGCTTAAAGCTCAGCCTTCAGAAAACGAAGATCATGGCATCTGGTCCCATCACTTCATAGCAAATAGATGGGGAAACAGTGAAAACAGTGGCTGACTTTATTTTTCTGGGCTCCAAAATCACTGCAGATGGTGATTGCAGCCATGAAATTAAAAGATGCTTGCTCCCTGGAAGGAAAGTTATGAAAAACAGAGACATAACTTTGCCAACAAAGGTCTGTCTAGTCAAGGCTATGGTTTTTCCAATGGTCATGTATGGATGTGAGAGTTGGACTATAAATAAAGCTGAGTGCTGAAGAATTGATGCTTTTGAACAGTGGTGTTGGAGAAGACTCTTGAGAGTCCCTTGGACTGCAAGGAGATCCAACCATTCCATTCTAAAGGAGATCAGTCCTGGGTGTTCATTGAAGGGTCTGATGTTGAAGCTGAAACTCCAATACTTTGGCCACCTGATGCAAAGAGCTGACTCACTTGAAAAAACCCTGATGCTGGGAAAAGTTGAGGGCAGGAGGAGAAGGGGACAACAGAGGATGAGATGGTTGGATGGCATCACCGACACAATGGACATGGATTTGGGTGGACTCTGGGAGTTGGTGATGGACAGGAAGGGCTGGCGTGCTGCGGTTCATGGGGTTGCAAAGAGTCGGACATGACTGAGCGACTGAACTGAACTGATTCATAAATAATATATAACCCTCAGCGATTACTATCTGTGGTTCATCACCAATCCACACAAAAGTAGAGAAAGGTGCATTTAAAAGTTAGCTTAAAATTACAAAGCTAAAGTAATGAAAAAGGTCCAAAACAAGGTCCAAAAGTTGTCTCTGGATTTCTGTAAGCATTATGTTCATTATCCCAAACTGCGAAACATCTCTGACAGAAGGCAATTTTGCTGAAGTCAATTCTTCCTAAACACAGGTTGCAAAGTGCACTTTAGACAGTAGGTGGCGCCACGTGTCCACTCAATGTTACTTTATTTTCCCCAAACTAGGGGTGGCCGCGCCCATCTAGAGCCTGATATGCATGTTAATAGTTTGAGTTTGTTCTGGAGAAGGTTCCTAAGATGTGACGTCTGCTGGTAAAACTGACAGCAGAGTACAAGCATAGCATTTATTCTCAAGTGGAGTTCTCTGTAAAACTTTAATACTCTTTCAGTAGTTCTCTGTGTACAACCCAAACCAGACCTACAGTTCGGAGTTCTTGATTTGTCCTCTAGACTTGGAGCTAAAGCTTCACGTTCAGCTCTACTGACATTTTGAATAAATTTTAGCAGTTAAATATTTTCAACTGCCTCCCAAAGACTCTATTTTCTAAAAAAGAAAAAAAAATGACATGGAAACTTTAAAGATCGGCTTGAAAACGCATGGCATAAACTAATGTGATTGTAAATGGATTTGAAATCTTCAGCTTCACTTCCCCAGATACATTCATATTGTTGTTAGCTTAGTTAACGACACCACCCTTGGCATTTGAAGAGGAACAAATGGGAGTTCCCAAAAATGACAATAAGTAAAAATAAATAAATAAATCCCATTGCCTCTGATTTTGCCTAAGAAATACTAAACAGTGGTAACTGATCTGTATATATTGGGACTAGACTTGGCACACATTCACTTGGCAAGGCTGAATGTTGTTAAAATTCAGGCTGCCTTGTTTCCATAACATTTATAATGCAATAGCCTTAATGCTTTCTTCATTGAAAAGGAAAAAAATAAAAAATGAAAAACAAAAGCAAGTGGCATAGATATAGTGGGCATAGAAAAGTTAAACTGATATAATAGGATGAAATATCATAATGGGTGAGATTGTGGGCAAATTCACGTGCAGGTAGGAAAACAAAGAATCTCAAACTGAAGTACCCGGAAGTTTTAAGGAAAGCTGAAGTTGGCAACAAATGTGTCCTGTGTCTTTGCAGAGAACAACTTCTCTGCAGCTGTAGCATTTTCATTAGATCATTCTGAACCCAAGCTGCAGAGAAAAGCAATGTCAGAGGACTGCTGGTATTTCTGAATTGATACCATTAGCTGACTTCTACTTTCTTGCTTCCAAATTACATGTGGCATCTATAAGGTAAGAAGAGATGCCAACTACAACCATCTAATAAGATGCATCCTTATTAGGTGTTTACCATTTTATTAGATTAGATCCCCTAGCGAAGGAAATGGCAACCCACTCCAGTATTCTTGCCTGGAGAATCCCATGGACAGAGGAGCCTGGCAGGCTACAGTCGATGAGGTTGCAACAGTTGGGCACGACTTAGCAACTAAACCATAAGACATCTTGTTTGATGTTTACCATCTCATAACATGTATCCTTATTAGATGGTAAATAACTGAATGTCTAATTCCCTATTTGGAGGAGAAGGAATGAGAAGGACAATCCTATCAAGTGTACCTAGATGGGGTGGAGAAACCAATCTGTCTCAGATACTGTAATAAAGAGATGCACCCTCTAAAGAACTTAAAGTCAGTAATAAAACTCGCTAAAAAAATCCATCTGCTTTTTTATTATTGCCACATGCTAGCTGTTCTATGCAAGGTCAGCAATGCAAGGTGGACGGAACCATCTCTCCGTGCCCAGTGTTTTCGGAATTCCACCAACTACAATGACTCTTCTCCTTAGGGCTTGTCAGCAAGCAGGAAATTTGCATTTTGGAAGAAGGAGAAAGCTATAAGGGAAAGAATTCTTATTTTTCTAACAGGTAATTTCTGTCCAGGACTTTACATACATATGTTATCTTATTAATCCTCACCCACAACCATGTGCTGTGTGCTAAGCTGCTTCAGTGGTGTCCACGTCTTTGTGACCCCATGGACTATAGTCCACCAGACTCCTCTGTTCATAGGATTCTCCAGGCAAGAATACTGGAGGGGGTTGCTCTGCGCTCCTCCAGGGGATCTTCCCCACCCAGGAATCCAACCTGCAACTCTTTCATCTCCTGTGTTGGTGGGTGTGTTCTTTACCACTAGCGCCACGGGCAGATGATACTGCTCTCATTTTACAGATGAGAAAACAGACTCTGCAAAGTTGAGCAGTGTATTCAAGGACACACAGTGACTGAAGGGTGGAGCCAGGATGCCAATGGAAGTTTTACATCCTCTACCACTCACATTTTAACCAACTGTGAACCAGTTGGGATCACAGACTGACACTTAATAGGTACAAAATTTGGACAAGGTATGTAACCTCACTTTGGTATCCTTATTTGAAATTAATGGGATGATCACAGGGTGGGGCTGTAGGAAGAACACCTTCAACAATATAAGAAGGCTCTCATCACTGTCCTGGCATACAAGAAGCTCGTCGGGAATGATAATGAATGGTACATAATTTTTATCATGCAGACTTCATCTAAGACCCCTAGAGATCCTTGTATCCTTCCCATGTGTTAAAGAATGGTAGATTATATACCTAAGCAACTTTACACTTTTTCCTGTAGCCCTGGTGGTGTATGGCAACAACTTTGATGCTGAGCAGGGCATACACAGATAAGGGTAAGCAAAGTCAGGTAGCAGGCACTCTCAGAGTTCATTTTTCTATACCCTCTAACTTATGAATTTGTTCAAGATTTTCCAGAGAACATTCTCTTGTTTTGTTACACTCTGCCTGCTGTGCCAAGGGAGTAAATGCCAGATTACTGAGTGGGGGGATTGGAATTGGGGCAAAAAGATGGGTTTCTTTAGTTTTATACTACTCAATATTGAGGTTATTGAGAGACTGGTCTTGAGATAATTGGCCTTTAAAAAGTGATCCTAAATATTCTGCCATGTGAAATATACACAAGCACACAATTCCTTCATAATACGTCGAAATTTCTCAATTCAGATTGTGGTCCACCGCAGAAAGCCATCTGAGTTTCTGCCCTCTGAATTCTTTCTATGAGAATGGAAGCTAAATCATGCCAACATTTCATGACACAGATTCCTGGATTTGTCTGTTATTGAAAGGTAGTGACAAAATCTTCTTCTTTAAATATGACACTAATTTAGGGAGGTCCACAAAGCACGAAAGGCTACCATCTTTATAAATCACCCAGGCAAGACTGCAGAGGGCACACAATAGCTTTTGTTTACTTTTTGGCACTTGCGTTATTTTAATACAATGATGCTATAATATACAGCAATAGATCAACACAACCACTGACACTCCTATTGGTCACATGAATTTATTCCACTTTTCACAAGCCTAGATCCAAGCTCTTTGGTGAATAATATTATTATCACAAATAACGATAAATTCTTTGTAACATAATCTTTGTAAAGATGGCATTTTATTTAACAGTGTGAACTTTGTACAGATAAACCCTTCTCCAATAAGATGCCAACATTGCACGGTAAACTTAGCGGGGGTTTTCCAAGCACCTCCCATCAGGCTTTAACATATTTGGAAATAAATGTCAGGTTAACTTGTATGCAGAATGAAACAAACAATAGGAGTCATTTTAACACTTGATTGCATAGCATGAGGGAGGTTCTGCGGTGGGGGAGCTATATGCAAAGAACGAAGTGAGTTCAGCTTCCCCAGATTGTATGTTCTCTTTCTGTTTTGCTTTTTTTTTAACCATCTCTATACTATGATGTTATCCCTGAGCATACAATCAAACCAGCTATGTACAGGTACAAATGCAACGTAAACATTTTCTTAGTTCAGGTCTAATAGGACCTGGAAAATTACAGGGTCTCAAAAACAGAAGAAAACTTTGTTCAACAGCTGAGCAAGGGATGGTAGAAAAAGGGCCCCTTCATCAGGTTAAGTTGGGGTGCCACGTGCTCTCCACCCACATATTCTGTCCCTTTCTCTACTAATACTGCTTTCTCCCATCTCACACTAAACCTTAACTACTCGAAAGGGGCACTTAACAGTGTATATGAAACTGATCAGGCAAAATCTCACAGCATACATGTTCCAGAACCCAGGGCAGGAATTTTGGTCTTGGCAAAACAAGTCACATCTATACTAATGGCAATGCATGAATTCTAAAGAGGATTGAAAATGTTCTACTCTTAGAACTTGTGAAGCAAGGAATGTCACCCATCCTTGGTCATTGCCATGCAATGATGAAGTCATTAGCCACTGTTGTTGCTGACCTGCAGCATACCCTGAATTGCTTTCAGGGTGAAGATCAGAATGAGACACTCCATGTCCTGGGAAAACAGGCAAATCAGCTCCGTAGAAATAAATACTTAAAGAGAAACTTTTTTGAACCTGGATTCTTGCATCTTCACTTTCTTAGCAAAGCACTAAAATCATTAACTGAGATATCTGTTCTTCCGCACTAGCCGTAACATTCTTCTGAGATGTTTCCTAGGTGGCATTTTCCCCTCTGCTAGAATCACATGTGTTCTGGCCCCTCCATTTTCTCCTGTGGAGCAGTTCCTCAGAGTCATCTGAGTAGCTATAACTCACAGGATATAGTTCTCAGTAAGTCCCCGAATAAAACTAAAACTCACAGCTCTCACATTCTGGGCTACTTTAACTTCAGTTAATCGAGAGCTTTGTTTCCATTTTTCTACCTGATACAATGCACACAAGGTGCCATTAACTAAGAACATACCCTTTCAGTTCGCATTATTGAGAAACGGGGGTGGGCACCGAGTAGATGAAACTAGAATTCCTTGCTATGCCCTTGCTTGTGTATTTACGTTACTACGTTCAGTCTTCCTCGTGCTCTCCAGGCTCCTGCAGGTTCTGCGTGCAAATGTGTTGATTGTCTGAGAATTAAATGAAAGCCTAGAACTCACACACAGTCTGAGAAAGAGCATGGGTCTTCTCAAAGCTTTAAGGCAAAGCATCATTGAGGTTGTGGGACCAGCAGAAACATCCCACGGCTTGGAAGGTATTCAAGGCCAAGCAAAAAGATTACATTGGATTGCATGAGAAACACCTTTTTTCAAGGATATATAGAAAGAGACATTTATCAAGAGAGGTATTTAGTAGGTCAACAAAAGCCACTGAGTATCACACACTAAGTTGGGCAAAGTCCTTGTTACAGAATCTACCTAAATCCTAAATCCTAGTCTTTCATACGTACTGATTCCTGATCTCTATCTTTGGGTGATTTAGTCTTTTTTAATGTATCTAGAAAACAATTGTGACATGAGTGACATCTAGAAACACACCTGGACATGTGTCTTGCTGTAGATGCGAACACATTCATCTTCCATTATCTCAGAAACCAAGCCAGACGCCGGCATACAGACAGAGCCATGGAGCCCATGGGAATTGAAAAGGAATTCTGCTCAGCAGGCAACCCGGGCAGGCTCTCATTAGGCCTCAGCAGAGTCATCAAGCTCAAGGAGGATGTTAGGAGCTTGGGGGGAGTCCAGAGGACTGAATCAAAAGAAATAATTGTTTGAGAAATGATCCTGAAGGGGCAAGTTGAAAGGGACTGGGCTTGTCTGCCTGGATAACAGCTTGTAAGCGCACAGCAAGACCCAGCCTGGGCAATGTCTCAACTGGAGGGTGAGAAGGCAGCTCTCATCCCACATGGGCCCAGAGAACAAGAGATAATTGGTTTGAGGGGTGAGTTTTAAATTCCCATGGAAATTTGGGACCTCCAGATTTCAAACTCTGTGTCCAAAGGAAATGACCGATGGCCTTTTGCTACCCCTCCCCAACATCAAGAACAATGAACCTTAGAGGGAAAGTGAGTTCTCTGTTCAACACTTAGGTTGTTGTCAGCTCTGTGACTCCCTGGTTTGACGTGGGGAGTTGTTAATGAAAAAGTGCATGTGCTTGTGAGTGGGTATGTGTGTGTGTGTGTGTGTGTGTGTGTGTGCTTGTGTGAGTATGTGAGAGTTTGTGTGGATGTGTGTGCATAAGTGTGTGTGTGTGTGTGCGCGCGTGTGTGAGATAGAGAATGCAGTTCTCAACTCCTTCGTTCCCAGAAAAATAAGTACAGACATTTCTTAGGAACAATTTTCCAAAGACAGTGGGTGCTTTTGTATGAAGACACACTCTAGCTGTTCCTTTCTTGAAAGACAGTCTGACTTTCTCATGGCTGTGCTCCTTATTTTCTATTCCTTCACTAGCTGCAGTAAGACTGGAGGTGACCCATTTCCAATGAAATGGGGGTCATTGATGACACAGGTCAGAGATGGAGGGATAATGTGAACATAATCTGCTGTCTCTAATAGCACTCACACTTCTTCCCTCTGAGCACAGGCTTTCTGCTTCACCACAGAAGAAAGAAAACGAGAAAGTGATAATATCCAAGTTCAAAACATGACTTCTATACAGTTTTGCTCTTATCAATAAAAAAAGAAATAGCTTTGTCATTGCATTTGCAGAAATCCCATCTAATTTCCAAAGATCTGCATTATGACAAATGCCAAAATATGTGGCTGCCTTGCTATGAAATTCCAAGGAGACGTCACTTTTCCCTAATTGTCTCATGACTGCTCTATTTATTCAGGAGTGAATTAAGAAAGAAAAGATCTATTTTTCATCTCTCTGAGTTTCAGAGAAGAGTATCTGTTGCATAAAAATTATAAATGCTTTGGAACTCACGTTTCTTTCCTGAGTTTCCCATTTCCTCTTTTAAACATTTTTTTAAAGTTCCAGTACATTTCTACAAATCTTGTGCCTGTTTTACTACCTGAAGCCAAAACAGACTGCAAAACCAAGCAAACACTACCTCCACTTTTTATATAAACGGCCTTGGAGGGCAATCACCAAGGGCCCCATACTCCTCTGAGGGTCAGTCAATCACTATTACCGCCAGATTCTTTAGGGTGGTTCATCATCTTTGGTCTAGGCTCCCAGGGCTAAGGGTCAGTCCCTTTTGATCACCTCTGCCCATCTCTGCTGGGGTAACTTTAGGCCCTTCTGTTTCCTCCTGCAATCCTTCTCAGAAAGCTCTAACCATGATCTGAAGTGGTAAGTGAGAAACCAGTACTGAGGAAACGAAAGAGGTAAGGTATTAACAATCTGAAACACATACACATGCAGTTCCTTCTCTATGAGCAGAAAAGTCCCATCTCTTCTTAAAGCCAGGTTCATCAGTAGATAAGCACTACTGGAATTATTTCAGGGCTCACTGATTATTTCTGTTTGCTTGAAAGTACAAGATGAAAGTACAAGATTACACAGTCTTCCAAAGATTTCCTAGTAAGAAGTTTATCCATCTTCTATTAAGCTTTCTGTGTTTTAATAACTATCAGGAATTCTGGTGTTGGACAAACACTTTTTTAAAAGTGACCAGGGTAATTATTTGTGTGACAGTGTTAGGTGTTCCATCTCCTAATTTGCTCATGAATATCCAGTGTGCTTAAATGTCTTTCACCTTGGGTGAAACCAGCAAAGGGTGGACTTGGCTGACTAAGCAAAGGACAGGGTCATCTTTGTTGTAACTTAAGGCAACATCTCAGTCAAGAGTATGGGAATGAGGTGAGAAGAGTAACTTCAAAAAGTACTCAACTTCAGTTCAGTTCCAATTTGTAGGAATGCAGAGCAGGGTTCTTCTAAGCCATGTTCACCTCATCAGCTCAGAATATGGAAGAGGTGAATGCTACATCTGGTCACAAGACACAGGAGAGAGTCACAGAGGTCAGCCTTCTTATTTGCAGTCCTGACAACCTATCTGTGACATGGCTGTGTGCCAGAATTTCTCCTGGTTGGAAAGAAAAAGTGCAGCAAACAAGCTTCAAGAGGGCCTTTCTCTTGTTGCTGTATTTTGAAGAATGAAGAACATCCCATCAGATAAATGAAGAGCTGATAATGCAAAGGCACAAAGATTGTACCTTGTTTCTGTTCTTAAAGTTACCCCCAAGAACCCTTTCATTGAGAATTGAAGGGGCTCAGGATGAAACAGCCATAAAGATAATAAGGGGAAAAAAGCAAAGGAAACAAAGACCACAAAGCCTCTCTGTGTTACCAAAGTCATGTAATGCTAAGGTATAAGCACCTGGAAAACTGACTGTATTAATGCAACCCTCTCCCAGTTAACTAAAGCTCTCTCCTTTCTGTATCCAATATTTTAAGCTTTAAAAATCAACAAATGTAATATTTTGCAATAGTTTTAATCAACTAAGATGGCAGTTTATCTTAATGAGGTTAATTGTGTTATTTACTTATTTATTCATTGTCTTGTTTCTACTTCTTTTATACCGAAAAAACATCATTTGAGGTGGATTCATTTAGTTGTAAAGGCATTTAAACTTTTAAATAAGACACAAAAAATTCTAAGTGGCACTTGAGACACCCCCTTGAGAGAAATCTCTTATCTCTTGGGTTTGTAGATATCACATATATTCATAAATCAAATCCTGTGACTACTTAAGTGAGGCCAAAATACTAAAAAAGCACCCTGTATTCCATTAGAAAAACAATGCAATTAGTTTGCTTGGTTATGTTTTTAAAATAGCTTGATATTTTACATAATTGATGAATATGTAATTTTCTAATCAGTAATGGACAGTTCCCATGGAGGTATCATTATTAGTCTTTTAATTTACAATTTCAGAGAGTTTTATGAAAGTGAAGATTAAAGCTAAAAAGCAGAGACAACCCACTGCAGGATAGCATTATCCTATTTAACACCCATAATATTTAACAGTAACCACAATTAAGCTTCACAAATTAAGTTATTGTATTGAATTCCTATTGGATGAGTTATAGGTAGAGAATTTATGTGTAGTGATTTTTTTCCCCATACTAAATTTCCCATACAGAGTGATGTAACCAAGCAAGTGAACATCAGAGCAACATATTATACTATAAAGGGTTAAATGATTACTGTAGCTATGTCTTTATTTCTTGTCTCTTTTCTCCAATGATAATAGATATCTCAGTTATCATGCATAAACACTTAAATTCCCTTACTGAGAACATTTCTGATACTGTTGGTGTAAGAGAGAAAGTAATTTATTTAAAGATTGCCTTGTTTGTCTACAGTTTTTGGTAATATCTAGATTATGTGGTTGGTCAGTTTGTCTTTATGACCTAAGAAAAAAAGACTAGCTGCCATGTTTAATCCAAATGATTTGTTATAGGAATATTTATAAGGACATCAATATTCATTGTATCTTACAATCATGCTCCAAGCGAAATAAAAATAAAAGTTAAACGGCCACAACTATTACAGTATCATAGGATAAGAACTAAACAATATGTACAAATTCATTGACAACATCTGTGCGAGTGTTGTGGACAAAACATTTAAAAAGAAATCTACATAAAACAAAGTTGATAAATTTATCAAATGTTGATAAATTTTCAGAGACGGTATAAAAGTACACAAAACATGGAAGAGAGAAAGAATTTTAAAAAAACAGCCACTAAGCCAGTACATATAGTACAAGTTTACATTTATATTACAGAACGATGGGAACCAGAGACAAAAACGATTTGATAACAAACAGCAAAGAAAGTTGCACCAATCACAGGGAAGAAGGACTCTCCTTTTTTAGATGAAAACACAGACGCCCACAGCTTATCCCGACCCCCACCCATACACACATAGAAAAATAAAAGCAGACGCAAAAGTCATTACAGCAACACACGACAGACAGAGGTGGAAAGCGTTTGGCATGTCGCATCACAGGAAGTCAATCACGATTGGCTAACGATGATGGTACCTGGCTCTGGTGCAGGTCACTGGCTTGCCTGAGAGGAGTAACGGATGGAGGGGGCACACCTGACGTGGACGCCGACCGCCCTAGTTTGCAGCTTACTTTCGGTTCTGTGAACAAGGAGGAAAGACAAAGCATTAGCTGAACAAAGTCTGCAGCGATGAACCAGCTCTCAGACTTTCTTTTTGGCTTTGCAGCAGGTTCTTTTAATGCACTGAGAGGTTAAAGCGTCTGCCTCCAATGCGGGAGACTTGGGTTCAATCCCTGGGTCGGGAAGATCCCCTGGAGAAGGAAATGGCAACCCACTCCAGTATTCTTGCCTGGAGAATCCCAGGGACGGAGGAGCCTGGTAGGCTACAGTCCACGGGGTCGCAAAGAGTCGGACGCGACTGAGTGACTTCACCTCACCTCATGCTAATCATTGGCAAGTGATGAAACAATTTCATAACAGACTAAAATGAAATTTGTTCATGAGGATCAGCTCCTGGGAATAAAGAACAAATCATTTAAGTTCAAGGCCTTGTTCCCTTGTGCACTTTACCCTATTTACAATGAGTTTCTACAGAGTGATTAGGCTGGGAAAATCCCCTGGAGAAGGGAACAGCAACCCACTCCAGTTTTCTTGCATGGAGAATTCCATGGACAGAGAACCCTGGCGGGCTACATACAGTCGTCCATGGGGCTGCAAAGAATTGAACATGACTAAGTGACCAACACAACATCCCATTGGTAAAAAAGCCAATTTTTGGTGCTTCATTTTCAGCTTTGGTCCATGGTTCTCCTATGTCCTAAAATGTCTTTCTACCCTCTCCAAATTTTTCTTCTATCCCACCCTCTTTTCATTTTATCTTTTCCTCTTTCTCTTATTCTTTCCTTCTTTTTCTATTTTCTAGCTTTCTGATTTTCAAGTTGTCTTGTTCTGGTTATTTTCACAATACAATGTTTTCAACGTATCATTTCCCTAATTTAAATTCATTTGCTTTTTAGTTTATAGATACTTCTAAGACCTTTGCAATCTTTCATAATAATATTATTTTTCAAAATTAAAAAGCCTTCTCCTAACTCTTCCTTTATGTAAGGAACCTAGATTGGCCACCTAGGTCATTGTCAGGATACTCTGGAATTAGAATTTGGGGGATGGAAAGCGTTCCCTTCATCCAAGAAGTGCAGAATGTATGGTCTACAGAGAACACTAATTTTCAGACATATTTGAGGGTATTGTGCAAGTGATTCTAGTACCTACACACCCACTCTTAAAAATATGAGTGTTCAAATCTAAGTGTACCACACGTTGACATAAACTATCTAACTTATAAACGAACTTGACTTCCCAGGAGGCATAAGTCCTTGCATTCTTAAAGAATCATCTTTTATCATATAAAATAAAGGTAAAGCACCTATTGGAATCCTGGTTGACATGTTTTTATAATGAGCCAATATTTCCATATATCCCTTTATGGCATTAACACATTTAGGTACATGAAGAAAATTAAACAATTTTTTTCCTTGAAAAGGATAGAAAATAATATTTTTTACTATGAGATTCCTTTAAAGTGTATGTTGAAGAGATTACCCGATGAGTGACCCAATCCCATGCCTTTCATATTACCCGACATACCTACGGATTAATTTCCCCTGCTAGGTTTCCAGTCAGACTCCAACTTAATCAGCATGTTTCAAGCACAGACGCTGATATCTCTAATGCACAGACTGAGACTTACCAAAATTCAAGCAAACCCCAATTTCATCATGACCCAGAAAGGCCTTGCCTTAGCCTATTGGGCAGTGGTCCGGATCATGTCTTGGTTCATCCACCACCCCTGTAGGGACTGCAACTTAGCCATAAACCAGTCATCACACGTGGCGGCTTCCCTTACCGGCCAGCCACTCTGTGGCTTTAAAGTCCATTTCCAACATGGTTCATATGGGTTATGACTTCACCTGCAGTGGCAGTAACAGGCTGAGATGACTACTTATAAATTCATTATGCACACATGCATATACAAATAATAAACACATCTCTGTGTTTACACACACACACACACACACACACACACACATATACATACATATACATACTCCATTGGTGCTTAATGGTATCATGGCATAGGAACAATTTTGTTTATTGTGAGTTTTTGGTTTATCATTTTGGTACTCATTTCACTCTTGTTTTCCATTTCACCTGGTCCTTCACTTAAATGCCTTTGCAATCTATTATGTTGTTTGTGAGACCAGGTTGATGAAACAAACCATTATGATCTTGGACCCACCAAGGTTGTTGTTGTTGTTGTTGTTTTGGCCAAAAGAATGCTCTGAAAAAGTCTTGAAAATCCTAGAAAAGATACTGTTTTTATAACTGAGTCTCTTAAGAGATTCTTGCCTGGGAAATTCCATTGACAGGGGAGCCTGGTAGGCTGCAGTCCATGAGGTTGCGAAGAGTTGGACATAACTGAGTGACTTCACTTTCACTTTTCACTTTCATACATTGGAGAAGGAAATGGCAACCCACTCCAGTGTTCTTGCCTGGAGAATCCCAGGGACGGGGGAGCCTGATGGGCTGCTGTCTATGGGGTCGCACAGAGTCGGACACGACTGAAGCGACTTAGCAGCAGCAGCAGAGCTATGATATCGAAGTTAAATAGTCCAGTTCACTCACCTTTGGAAATACACCATGCTTTAAGTCTTAAACAGTGAAGCTTAGGATCTATAGTACTGAAAACACTATGTTTTCATCCTAAACTTTGTTAATATAAAAAAATTACCAAGGCTTTCAGTTCAGTTCGTTGGCTCAGTCATGTCCAACTCTTTGCGACCTCATGAATCGCAGCACGCCAGGCCTCCCTGTCCATCACCAACTCCCAGAGTTCACTCAGACTCAGGTCCATCGAGTCAGTGATGTCATCCAGCCATCTCATCCTCGGTCGTCCCCTTCTCCTCCTGCCCCCAGTCCCTCCCAGCATCAGAGTCTTTTCCAATGAGTCACTCTTCTCATGAGGTGGCCAAAGTACTGGAGCTTCAGCTTTAGCATCATTCCTTCCAAAGAAATCCCAGGGCTGATCTCCTTCAGAATGGACTGGTTGGATCTCCTTGCAGTCCAAGGGACTCTCAAGAGTCTTCTCCAACACTACAGTTCAAAAGCATCAATTCTTCAGCGCTCAGCCTTCTTCACAGTCCAACTCTCACATCCATACATGACTACTGGAAAAACCATAGCCTTGACTAGACGGACCTTAGTCAGCAAAGTAATGTCTCTGCTTTTGAATATGCTTTCTAGGTTAGTCATAACTTTTCTTCCAAGGAGTAAGCGTCTTTTAATTTCATGGCTGCAGTCACCATCTGCAGTGATTTTGGAGCCCAAAAAAATACAGTCTGACACTGTTTCCACTGTTTCGCCCTCTATTTTCCATGAAGTGATGGGACTGGATGCCATGATCTTCGTTTTCTGAATGTTGAGCTTTAAGCCAATTTTTTCACTCTCCTCTTTCACTTTCATCAAGAGGCTTTTTAGTTCCTCTTCACTTTCTGCCATAAGGGTGGTGTCATCTGCATATCTGAGGTTATTATCCAAGGCTTTCAGTTCAGTCAATTCAGTTCAGTCGCTCAGTCGTGTCCGAGGCTTTAGAGGACCACAAACAATGGAGATATGCCTCAAAAGAGATCTAAGATGTGGCTTTCCTCCCCTTAAAAAAATAAGAACTCATTTCATTAAGAGATTCATTATGAGCTAGAAATTACTTATTCTTTGTATACCTAAGGAAAAGCCTGCCTTTGTGTAATAAGCTACCAAAGACCTAGAGGTGAAAGTTGATGTTATTTGTGCAATTTTAGTGAAGGTCAAGTATAAAAAAAAACGAGAGAGAATGAGGAGGGGTAGATACACAGAGAGAGAAAGAATGGAGGAGGAAAATGGAAAAAAAGGAAGAAGGAAGGAAGGCGACAGTGAGAAAGCGAGAGGGATGGAGGAAGGAAGGGGAAAGAGGGCATTAACTTTAACTCCTTAAAATAAACTATCATCAAGACATTATTCTGTGATATTTCCAGGCTAGTAATTCATCACCATCTTATGATTTTATTAAGGCAGTGTCAACTGGATTTTGTTACTTAAGAAGAAAGAACTAGTATCTTTCTTTTTATTCTTATTGGATACAATCTTTCATTGCATTTTTAAAGGATGGTAATTTCTCCATCATTTTTCATCTTCCCTTTAGGCTGAATTTAATTTCTGTTCAGGATTATGTTCCTTGGTGTTGTTACAGGAGAATCCCCAAGGCATCCACAGCTACGAGTATAAACCCTGAAGTTCTCTTTGCTTTCAGAAAGAAAAGACAGATGACTGTTCTCAGCCTCTGGATCTACACAGCAATCAGAGATTAGTGCATTCTCACTAAAGAAAACACTTTCATCTAGCGTCAAAGAAATGAGATCAGTCAGATTCTGGGGAGACATATTTTTTTCCCCATCTTGTTTTATTTTTTCAGGACACAATATTTTTCTCTACTGGCAAAGGCATATCATGATTTTCCCTGGTCAATCACACTGCTGAAAGTTTCTAATCGATGACTTTGTGCTACATGGAGGTCACAGAAAGGCCTTTTATTTAATACACCAAGGTATCCTGATTGCAAACTCTACTTTCATTTCTGGGGAAGGCATTTTTTTTTTTTAAATAACGCATTTGCTATTTGAGATAAACTGATGCCTGAGTAATAAAGGCACAGTTTTGCCAGGACTACGCTAAAACCTTCACAGATTTCAAATGTTTTGTTTTCAAGCTTCTATCACACATCACAGCAAACGTATCTGATGCCCTCGTGTCCTACATTAAATGTAAATTTTATTATATAAAACTGGAATACATTTTTATAATTTTGCTTTGAAATTACTGGACTGTGAATAATCCAATTAATTCATGATTGGCTATGATTACTAGATGATAATCATGCACACTCAGGAATCCTTATAGAATTAGACAATCTAATCTGGAATTTATTTTCAGGTGTAATGAAACTGTTTTAATGTTAAACTTACAATTAATTAAATTGACCTAATGTTACATTTTATATTGATTTAGTTAGATATTTATTCATGTTAATGTGGCAGTTTCATTTGGAATTCTGGTCTACTATATTTGCAGCCATGAAGTTAAAAGAGGCTTGCTTCTTGAAAGGAAAGCTATGGCAAACTTAACATGTTAAAAAGCAGAGACATCACTTTGATGACAAAGGTCTGTATAGTAAAAGCTATGGTTTTTCCAGTGGTCATGTATGGATGTGAGAGTTGGACCATAAAGAAAGCTGAGCCCTGAAGAATTGATGCTTTTGAACTATGGTGCTGGAGAAGACTCTTGAGAGTCCCTTGGACAGGAAGGAGATCAAACCAGCCAGTCCTAAGGGAAATCAACCCTGACTATTCACTGGAAGTGTTGATGCTAAAGCGGAAACTCCAATACTTTGGCCACCTGATGCAAAGAGCCAACTCATTGGAAAAGACCCTGATTCTGGGAAAGACTGAAGGCAAAAGCAGTGGGTGGCAGAGGATGAGATGGTTAGACAGTATTACTGATTCAATGGATGTGAATTTGAGTAAACTCTGGGAGATAGTGAAGGACAGAGGAGCCTGGCATGCTGCAGTCCATGCAGTCATAAAGGGTAAGACATGACTTAGTGACTGAACAACAGCATTTGTGTAGATCCATGAGAAGCCAGGGGCCCACAGACCCAGGCACTGTCACTATGATGCTGAAAGATGAAACAAATCTAATCAATTATGTGATCATTTTGTGACTATGGAGAAAGAAAATCAAATGTAAAACTCTGTCTTGGGAGTAGACATGCTTCTCTCTCTCCATCTCCATTAGGGGCATTCCTCTAAGCAAGCATTCATATAGTATTGAATGACTCCTTTAGTTATGAACCAAATTCTAGTGTTATCTGAAGGGTCAGACAGTAAAACTATTGATGCTGGAGTAATTGGTGATTCTCTTTGGGAATACTGGAATTTTGGTAAAGATCTAAAACATGGATAAAAGTGAGGTGGCAACCTGATGGATAAAATATATGATCCAATGTCAAAAGTAGAAAAGCAAAGAATCCATTGCATATAGGAGAAAGAGAATCCCATGCACTTGGGGTTAGAAAACCCGTTGTATTCCTTCTGAGTATCTGAGGGCTGGGCTTTCCCTTGCTTCCACTTTCTTATGCAGAGAGAATTTAAATCACACTGCTCATACACAGGGATGCCCCCAATGCTGTAATGCATGGTTAGTTTCTTACATGGCAACATGACATACTGTAGCATTAACAGCTTTTTAAATTTGAGAGCCGCTTTTATTAAAACACATGATTTCTGAAATGCCCTTAATCTTCATCACCTTAGCTGAATATGAAAGTGTGCTTTAAAAAAAAAGATACTTGATTCCACATAAAAGAGAATTAAACTGTATGTTTATAAAGGAACATATTTTATCTATTTAACAAGTAACATATGCTAATTAATTATCTTAAAAATTATTACATAAAAATTCATCTGCCAAGAAATAGAGGAAAAGGCATTTGATATACAGGATCAACTATTACCATGGGAATAAAAATTTAACTTCATGTTATGATGTCAAAAATAGAATAAACAAACAAAAACTAGAACAAAACTCTTTCATCCTCTGATATTAGGAATGAATGCATGGCATAAATAACTTCATGTATGTATATAATATGTGATATATTACTTCTAAATAACAAAACGAAAGAAATCCCAGGCTTAAATTTTTGTGTTTCACTCACCTTATTAATGTAAATGACAATCAAAATTGGACATCATACTAGTGATTCTTCTTTATGCATCTGTCTAATCAAGGCTATGGTTTTTCCAGTGGTCATGTATGGATGTGAGAGTTGGACTGTGAAGAAAGCTGAGCACCGAAGAATTGATGCTTTTGAACTGTGGTGTTGGAGAAGACTCTTGAGAGTCCCTTGGACTGCAAGGAGATCCAACCAGTCCATTCTGAAGGAGATCAACCCTCGGATTTCTTTGGAAGGAATGATGCTAAAGCTGAAACTCCAGCACTTTGGCCACCTCATGAGAAGAGTTGACTCAATGGAAAAGACTCTGATGCTGAGAGGGATTGGGGGCAGGCAGAGAAGGGGACAACCGAGGATGAGATGGCTGGATGGCATCACTGACTCAATGCACATGAGTTTGGGTGAACTGCGGGAGTTGGTGATGGACAGGGAGGCCTGGTGTGCTGCAATTCATGAGGCTGCAAAGAGTCGGACATGACTGAGCAACTGAACTGAACTGAACTGAAAGAGCAAATATCCTGCAACAAAGGGTGACCAGATACTGAAACTGTGCGTGGTCTTGTAGCATGTTTTACTATAAATACAACGCTCTTTATACATATAAATACAATGTTCTTACATTTATATGTATAAATGCAATGTTATTTTTATATACAATGTTCTTATGATTCCACCATAAATACACTGTCTGTTACAGACATAAACTAAACAATATGTGTCTGAGAACATGAGGTGACTTGGGAAATTGGGCCTGGCATATACACAGTACCATGTGTAAAATAGCTAGCTAGTGAGAACCTGCTATAAAACACAGGGAGCTCAGTTTGGTGCCCTGTGATGACCTAGAGGGGCGGGATAGGGGGCTGATGGTAGGGAGGACCAAGATGGAGGGGATATACGTGGACAAATAGCTAATTCACTTCACTGTACAGTAGAAACTAACTCAACATTACCTCTACCCCAATTAAAACAAGAAGATGACTGTAAGACTCTACACTGACATCCCCATGGCAGGGACTTCAATCTGATCTCCAGTAGTGGTTATGTTTATTCACTCTATAGCAGAACCTCTGAAGGGCTCTAACACCCTTTGAGGAGGTGGACGGCATAAGGTAAAAACCGCTTTCATAAAAATACTAAGACATTATTTGGTCTTCTCTACTGTGTTGACAAACACATTGAAAGCACAAAAACAAGGTTGGATAAGTCTGCTAACACAGGAGAACATTAAACAACAGCACCAAATTGTACTAGTAATTATGCATTTTTTCCACTGCCACACATACTTTCATATTTGGCAGACATCGTCTCAAAAAAATGAATGAAGTTAGCTTATTGCTTTAAGGAAGACAACTGGCAGTATGTGTTGACAATGATGTATTTGAGCTTTCAAGCAAAAAGTAAACTTTTCAAACACATGTATTTCTCACTCCGAGCTTGACAGAACCTTATACTTAAAGACTTTTCTTAGAAGATCAGTGGCTATATTAATGAACGTGTTGCTTTTGACTTTTTATATCAAAATGTGTCAACCTATGGAAGACTTGCATGATGTATTTTCTAAAAGCCCTATGTTATAAATCACTCACCGATAAAGATACATTTAAGTCTAAGATAGACTGAGGTATTTTCATGTAACAGAGCATAATGAGTTTATTGATATGTAGCTAACCTTAACCAAACTTGTTTGTTGAATTTGAGGAAAGCATTAAAGAAGAATAGCCACAATTATATGAAAATGCTGTTAAAATATCCCTCCTCTTTCACATATGTTTAAGTCTAGATTCCCTTGATACCTTTTAACTAAAGCAACACATCACAACAGACTGAATTCAACATGGATGAAATCCTATGTTCTACTGAGTCAGACATCAGAGAGATTTATAAAAATTAAAAAATGTCAGTCTTCTAAACATCTGTTACAATTTTGGAAAACAGTATCATTTCTCATGAGAAAAAAATTTTATGTTAATGTGTAATGGGTTTACTATTTGAATGAACAGATGATTTTTAATTCTCAATTTTAATTTCTAGCATGAGAAATAGTAGGCCTAACCCAGATAAAGGAAAGCTCTTTGGGGTTCTCAATAACTCTGAAGAATGTAAAGGGTTCTGAGAATGAAGACTTTAAGCACTGTTGTTTCCTATGGACTCTGAACCCCCAAAGAGTTCTCTTAAAAGGGTCATTTTATTATCCAATTAATCATCCATTTGAGTATTTGAAAAAAAAAATTGAAACAGTGGAAAATATCATGTTGAAACACAGGAAACACGAGAAAACCTTTGAAAACTCCAGAGGATTTGGGAATCACTAGTTGTAAAATGCTGCCCTAGAAAAATCTCAACAGCAATGTCTAAGAAATGCTATTACCATCCTGTGAGACCTGAGGGAAGCCATCCAAATTCTCAGGGTGCTTTTTCATCACTTATAATAAGAAGCAGTTGCCAAGGTTCACTGATTCTTGGATGTTCATAAATGAAATCTGTTGGAATCATTGAAATGACCTCAAAAATACTCTTGATTGATGGTGAGTTAGTTTACTAAAATCACTTTTTTTACTTCTCCTTTTGGTTTGCTTTTCATGCTTTATTACTTATTTATTTAGATAGTTATTGTCAAACAAAGTTTAATAACACCTATACATGGAGAGATCCAGAAGAACTGAAAAACTGCTTAATTTCTGTATCAGTGTTGCTAAGATTATGCATAACTCAAGTGTGCTATGTGCTAACATTTGAAAAATTGTTGGTGAAAGCTTTGGCAGTAAATGGTTAAACATTAAAAAAAATAAGTATTTAAAAATAAAATTGAGGAGGTACGAAGGTCATCTATCATTTTCACCTATCTAGAATCCACTTATTCTTTCTTCTGGAATAGTATGAATTCCCTTTGGAGAACACAACCATCAGTAACCTCAAATTTCATGGTTCCCTATTAGGTGCTGACCTCAACTTCAGCTCCAGAAGTGGCCACCTGATTTTTCCCTGTCCAATCAATCATGCTATCACCTTGCTTCACTGACTGGCTCGGGATTGAATATGTGACCCAAGGCAGCCAATGAGAGTTGCCTTCATACTTCTGCTGGAGCTCTTGGGATAGATGTATTACCAGTGATGCTAAGCTCTCATCACTGACTAACTGAATGATTATGGACAATTTGCTTAACATCGCTAAGCTTCCATTTGTTCACAGGCAAAATGGGAGAAATAAAGGTAGCTGCTTCAGAAGATTATTTGAGGAATTAAATAATATAATAATTGTGGATTTCACCATAGTGGCCAACATGTCATAAAGTCTCAATAAATGTTAGCTGTTTTTATTTTATTGTTTAAATCACATATGATCTTTCAGTTCCTCTGATTATAATATAAAGAAGTCTAAACTGCTTCCTCTCAATGGTACACATGGCTCAGCTTACATAGCCAGCCTCACCTGCAACCTTGCACCTGTCACATTGCATTAAATTCTCCTAAAGGCCCATGTGTTCCCTTACTCTCGAATTTTAATCATGCTGCTCACTCTGCCTGCACACTTGTTCCTTCTCCCTTCTTCCATCTCCTTCTCTACTAAACTGAATGCTTTGTGAGGACAGGAGCCATGCCCATCTCATTCTCCACCTGAGCAACAGGAAAACTAATCCCTGATAAGGACTCATGCAGTATTTATTAAATGAAGCATTAAACCATATTTTAAAGAATGAAGCCAGTGTAAAAGATGACTTCTTTGTGTATCTCTCCAAGTTCTGAGAAAACGTGTTCTTCCATTGCTTCATCTTTCCCAAGACTCTAACGAAAGAGGCAAAAAATTGTATTGGCCAGATTACAGTTGAATTTAACTTGAAAAAAAACTCATGATGGGGAAAACTGCAATGCTTGACTTGGACAGGAGATGGCAGTGCAACCGCAGTTTGCTATGTATTCTGGTGTGCCCACAAGCTCCTAGAACGTTTCTGTACACTCCCAGCATCAGTCAGACAGAACCTTCTTTTCTGTCACGTCTCTTAAGACATTTCACAGATGCAGAAAGAACATGCTTTGTGAAAACTGGTGATGTGCTGTACCCACAGCGCTTTTCCAAAGAAAGCCAACTGTCAAATAGGAGCGATGTCTGAGCCACTTCTCCCCAAGGGGGCCTAGGGTGGGGCAGGTTTCCTGCAGTGAAAGACCCGAGCAGCTGGCGCTGCAGTCAGAACTCAAGCATAGTATCATCACGATGCTCAAACAGGGTTAACCTGCTGAGGGGCGAGTAAGGTGAAGGTACCTTCTGCATTCTGTGAATTATGCCGGATAAATGACTTTTTTTCCCCAAGAGAATCAAACAGAGTAGGTAGAAATTCAAAATTTCTCTAACAAGAGTGGACTACTATCAAATTGGATTTTTTCTAGCAGCTCCCTAGGTATCTCTATGATATGCATTGTCATGGTCTATGCATGGCATTTATTAGAAATCAGGTTTAAGGGAACTTTATGTGTGTATATGTGTGTGTAGTCACACGGTTATGTACAAAATATGATAAGAAGCTAGCTGACTGCAAATCAGACCACATAAAACTCAAGTTTAGAATTTATAAGTAGCTATAGATAGACACACACTCACACACATATATACACCAGTTAATATCATCAAATTGCTTGACTCCAGAACTGTTCCCATAGCTTTAACAAGTCATCTTGCTAGAAAAAAAATGAGAAAAAGAATGTAAGTGAAGTGAAGTGAAGTGAAGTCGCTCAGTCGTGTCCGACTCATAGCGACCCCATGGACTGCAGGCTACCAAGCTCCTCCGTCCATGGGATTTTCCAGGCAAGAGTACTGGAGTGGGGTGCCATTGCCTTATAGCTTTAACAAGTCATCTTGCTAGGAAAAAAATGAGAAAAAGAATGTAAGTACTTTAAGGAAACCCTTACAAACCACTGAAAAACAAAGTCCAGGGTCCTTTCTTTCTGAATCTGGGACAGTGATGCCTTCTCGTAAAAACTCAAGCACCATCATAGGCTAGCATAGGCTCCTTGAAGGCAGAGGTCACTTGTCACCACCTTATAGGGTGCTGTTCAAAAACAGGTATTCTCACAAGCCTGCTGGATGAGTAAATGGCTGAACCAAAGAAAGACAAGGACAGATCATGTTGCTATTTTATTAGCAAAAAAAAACATGCACGTGACACGGTGGCTCAGGTGCTTGAGAGTTAATGTTTAGATAGAGCAAAACAAACAGTTATGAACAACTCTGAGTTAGAAGAACAGAGAAATTTCACGGGCTAGGGAGAAGAGAAAACACTTCTTTGAATTGATAAGGCAGGTTATTTGGGGCAGCATATTTATCTTCTAATTTGTTTCCCCTTGGTTTAGGATGAAAATACATTAGCTGACTTTGTAAACCTGATCCCAGGAGTTTAAAATCCATAAACGGCTTCCTGGAACTTTTAGGTAAGACTCGAATCACTGACGTGGTCGCCTCAGCCTCACACCATCAGGCAGCCGCCCTTGGCCACTCTCTCACACATGCCCCCAAGTTCTGGAGTTGTTACACGTCCTGGGTGCTCTCCCTGGATTAGTTTTTCTCCTAAATCACGCTAGATCTTAGCTCTCAAGGGACCGGGAGGCCCTGTGACTTCAGAGGGAGTGTGGTGTCATTTTCCTTGGTGACTTCTGTAACAGATTGTAATTACATATTTAACTTTTGTGGTTAATAGCCATCTCCCTCATTGGCTCACGCTCAGTGCCTGGGAACTTTATACTGGAAAAATAGAAGAATAAATGAATGCATAGATAAATAAATGAATTTATGAACATGGAGGTGGATATGGGGAAACAATCTAATTCAGTCATGGGAATGGAGCTGTACGATGATTCAGAAACTTGAAATCCCATTCTTGATTTGAACCTACTACTTACCGATGGGTCTGGGCTGTTTAATTGATTTCTCCTGAGCTGCAGTTTGGTTACCTAAATAACTTGGATCATAACACGAATCTGTAGATGTATGGGTGTTTGTGAAGATCAAATGAAATAGCACTTATTTTAGAAGTTAACACATGGTATATAAATAAAAACAGTATTTTAAATGTGTGTTAATCATTCAGTTGTGATCAATGCAAAGAAATAGAGGAAAACAATAGAATGGGAAAGACTAGAGATCTCTTCAAGAAAATGAGAGATACCAAGGGAACTTTTCATGCAAAGATGGGCTCGATAAAGGACAGGAATGGTAGGGACCTAAAAGAAGCCGAAGATATTAAGAAGAGGTGGGAAGAATACACAGAAGAACTGTACAAAAAAGATCTTCACGACCCAGATAATCAGGATGGTGTGATCACTCACCTAGAGCCAGACATCCTGGAATGTGAAGTCAAGTGGGCCTGAGGAAGCATCACTACGAACAAAGCTAGTGGAGGTGATGGAATTCCAGTGGAGCTACTTCAAATCCTGAAAGATGATGCTGTGAAAGTGCTGCACTCAATATGCCAGCAAATTTGGACAACTCACCAGTGGACACAGGACTGGAAAAGGTCAGTTTTCATTCCAATCCCCAAGAAAGCAATGTCAAAGAATGCTCAAACTACCTCAAAATTACACTCATCTCACATGCTAGTAAAGTAATACTTAAAATTCTCCAAGCCAGGCTTCTGTAACACGTGAACTGTAACCTTCCAGATATTCAAGCTGGTTTTAGAAAAGTCAGAGGAACCAGAGATCAAATTGCCAACATCCGCTGGATCATTGAAAAAGTAAGAGAGTTCCAGAAAACCATGTATTTCTGCTTTATTGACTATGCCAAAGCCTTTGACTGTGTGGATCACAATAAACTGTGGAAAATTCTGAAAGAGATGGGAATACCAGACCACCTGATCTGCCTCTTGAGAAACCTGGATGCAGGTCAGGAAGCAACAGTTATAACTGGACATGGAACAACAGACTGATTCCAAATAGGAAAAGGAGTACGTCAAGGCTGTATATGGTCACACTGCTTATTTAAGTTATAGCAGAGTACATCATGCGAAACGCTGGACTGGAGGAGTACAAGCTGGAATCAAGACTGCAATGGGAAATATCAATAATCTCAGATATGCAGATGAAACCACCCTTATGGCAGAAAGTGAAGAAGCACTACAGAGCCTCTTGATGAAAGTGAAAGAGGAGAGTGAAACAGTTGGCTTAAAGCTCAACATTCAGAAAACTAAGATCTTGGCATACGGTCCCATCACTTCATGGAAAATAGATGGGGAAACAGTGGAAACAGTGGCTGACTTTATTTTTCTGGGCTCCAAGATTGCTGCAGATGGTGACCGCAGCCATGAAATTAGAAGATGCTTACACCTTGGAAGGAAAGTTATGACCAGCCTAGACAGCATATTCAAAAGCAGAGACATTACTTTGCCAACAAAGGTCTGTCTAGTCAAGGCTATGGTTTTTCCAGTAGTCATGTATGGATGTGAGAGTCGAACTATAAAAAAGGCTGAGCACCGAAGAATTGATGTTTTTGAACTGTGGTGTTGGAGAAGACTCTTGAGAGTCCGTTGGACTGCAAGGAGATCCAGCCAGTCCATCCTAAAGATCAGTCCTGGGTGCTCAGTGGAAGGACTGATGTTGAAGCTGAAACCCCAGTACTGTGGCCACCTGATGTGAAGAGCTGACTCATTTGCAAAGACCCTGATGTTGGGCAAGTTTGAGGGCAGGAGGAGAAGGGGACAACAGAGGAAAGATAGTTGGATGGCATCACCAACTCAATGGACATGGCTTTGGGTGGACTCTGGGAGTTGGTGATGGAAAGGGAGGCCTGGTGTGCTGCAGTTCATGGGCTCACAAAGAGTCGGACACAACTGAGCAACTGAACTGAACTGAACTGTGTCTGACTCTTTGTGACCCCATGGACTGTAGACTGACAGGCTCCTCTGTCCATGGAATTCTCCAGCAAGAATACTGGAGTGGGTTGCAATTTCCTACTCCAGGGTATCTTCCTGACCCAGGGATCAAACCCACGTCTCCTGCATTACGGGCAGATTCTTTACCATCCGAGCCACCAGAGAAACCCATTGTTTTTAATGGGTCACAGATAATCAACAAAGGTGATAAATTAAGATTTCATAATTTTGGGTAAATGGAATGTACAATAATCTTAGAGAAAATTTTGTAATTACGTCTGATTCTGTTTTACTTTTTTTAACTTTTCCATTTAGCTGTTAACATAAAGAACCTTAAAATCCTTCGGTTTCTTCAAGTCACAAAAGTCTTATTGAAATAATCATTTAAATGCCTAGCTCCTTACATTAATTACAGTTTTGAACTTCGTTTCAAGTAGATGCTTCTCTCATGGTCCATTCTGACCAGCTCTGGCACACAGTCATTTTGCCTGACAATGTTCTAACCCCAGTACCCCCAACTTCATCCTCATTATGTCTGTCTTCACAAGGATTGAGGTAGGAGGAAAGAGAGGAGGTGAAGGGATAAGAAAAGCCTTCTTGCCTGGTGTTAGCATGAGCTGGTGTGCCTCAGACTGTGGTGTAGCAGGGAAGGAAAGAGAGGAGAATACTCTTCGTGGGGTGCTTTCAAGTGCACCCTGAAAGGCCCACATGGCTGGGCATCTCTCACCTGAGATCTCCTGTTTGCCCAGTGGGCATCCTGTGGATGGGCTTTGAGCCATGTCCTGCAGAGGCCTTGCCACTCTGGCTAGTCACATGACTTAAACGACCTCTATGGGTTTCTCTCCATGGCTTAATCTGGTCCACAGGAGACACACTTTGCACGCATCTTAACCCATCAGCAGTAGTTGAAGAGTTACTTGCTAGGAAGCTGTCTGCTCTGTGGTCAAAGGCTATTCAGCTAACCTCTTGTACTTTTTTTTTTTTTCTTTAATGGCATCCCTTCAATGGAAAAAAAATAACAAATTTTCCAGGTGGTCCCGTGAAAGTCTCTATCACTTGATTTTTCACTGGGGGAGACAATTTTCTCATGCCTCATCTATAAGGAATGGAGATTCATCTCTCTCTCTCTCCCTCTGTGTCTCTGCCTCTCTCTCTCTCTCTCTCACACACACACACAAACACGCACACTCTATCTCAAAGTCTCTAACAGCTGGTTTCTAGCCTCCCAGCCTCTAGCCCTTTTTCTAGGCTAGAGAAAGGAGTTCAGTTAAGGACACTCACTTCCATCACCTCCTTTGCAAATTCTGCTTCTGTGGTTTAGCTTTTGGCCTTGGAATGTGAGAGTAATCACCTTCTATCATTTTGTAATTAGCCCGCTGCACATTCGAACCCCAAAAAGACACATTTGGGTTGTTTACAATAGTTAAGACCAACTTCTCCTGTCCTGGTTGTTTCTCAAAGCTGTATCACCAGTATCAGGAGAAAGACAAATAAAACCATTACTCTGGAGAACACAAATTCTTGCAGCCAGAAGTCACAGTTTTCTGCAGAGAAGTGAAAGTGGGACGACTGGGAATATGACTTATACTCTCCAAAGACTCTCCACGTGAGAATTCTGTTATGTGTTTACTACTAGAATTCAGAAAGGGAGCGTTAAACTCTGGAGTGTGAAATTAGCCAGCAGAACCTAGCAACCAGATTTGGCCAGTGTTCCCCGAGGAAATAACCCGGCATCAATTAGAACTGGGAGGGAGAGCAGATGTGGGGAACTGAGCTCTGCTGCCTGAGCTGCCAGTACAGAATGGCAGCCTTGAGGGTCGTAGACGCTGAAGCCTACAGCTGCCTGCGGCTCAGACAGAGCCAAACAGGAAGTTAGTCAATATCCTACAGCAAAGCCCGAATCACCGTGAGGCCTGAATGCTGCCCGACTGGTTTGTGGTTCCTGTTGCATAATAACAATGAAAATAATAGAAATGACAGTTTCTACACAGGCCCCAAACAGTGATGCAGCCTTGACAGTTAAAAATCATGCTTTGAAAGGGCTAGAGATAGCAAGGAGAGGGTGAGATGAATGGAGAGAGTAGCATGTAAGCATATGCACTACCATATGTAAAATAGCCCATGGGAATCTGCTATGACTCAGGGAATTCAAACCGGGGCTCTGTGACAACTTAGAGGGGTGGGAAAAGGTGGGAGGTGGGAGAGAAAATTAAGAAGTAGGGGACATAGGTATGCTGCTACTGCTGCTAAGTTGCTTCAGTCGTGTCCAACTCTGTGCGACCCCATAGACGGCAGCCTACCAGGCTCCCCCATCCCTGGGATTCTCCAGGCAAGAATACTGGAGTGGGTTGCCATTTCCTTCTCCAATGCATGAAAGTAAAAAGTGAAAGTGAAGTCGCTCAGTCGGGTCCGACTCTTAGCGACCCCATAGACTGCAGCCCACCAGGCTCCTCCATCCATGGGATTTTCCAGGCAAGAGTACTGGAGTGGGGTGCCATTGCCTTCTCCGGGATATAGGTATACCTATGGTTAATTCATGTTGATGCATGACAGAACTCAAACCAATATTGTAAAGCAATCATCAGTCAATTAAAATAAATAAATATAATTATGAAAAAATGATGCTTTGAAAAGTGGAATGGTAAAGCAAAAGGTGGGTGGATTTTCACTTTTTTCTGTGACTTTTGGGTTTTCAAGAAGAATAATGCAATCAAATAATAGTAATTAAATATTTCCATTTGATGGAAAACCAGCAAAACTGAAACAGACCATGGCAGCTACAGTTAGTTCATGATTTCACACTGTACCCAAACCCAGTGACTTAAAATGACACTCACTGAGTTTTGTTCTTGAGGCTATGGATCAGTTGGGTGGTTTTTCTGGTCTGGGCTGGTCTCATGCATCAGGGATCATGATCCTGATCAGGATCAGCTCTGGGTCAGGTAAGCGTTTCTGCTGGTTCATGCTGTGCATTCTCACACGCCTGGGAGCTGGCTGGAGGAAGGCTGAAGACTCTTGGCTTTCTTCCATATGTATCCCATTTCCCAATGGGCTAGTCCAGGCTTGTTTTCATGGTGGAGGTAGGATTGGAAGCATTCATGGCCTCTTGAGGCTGAGGCTCATGACTGACACAAAGTCACCTCCATCTCATTCTATTGGTCAACACAAGAAACAAGGATAACCCAGATTTAAGGGGTAAGAAATAGAACTTACTACTTGATAAGGAGTTATTAAAGCACATTGCAGAGTGTGCATTCATGCAGAGGGGAACGATGGGGACTGTCATTGCAACTATAAGGCTGAATCAAGCCATAAGAAAATATGGAGAAGAGTATAAAGTTTGGGAGTTACACGGCCATATTAAACAGTTTACTACTAATCAGCTTCTAACAATAAATCTTTTTCATCCAACCATCAGTGAGTGAGCTGCACAGAGCACTTTATCCCCTCTTATGTGCCTAGTTCTTACTCATCATGCTAGTATCAAATTTAATATCACTTTCTCAAGGAAGCCTGTCTGAATTACGTTCCTTTTTAGATGAATAAATCATGTGACTGTGCCCAGAAAAGACCCTAGAAAAGACCCTGAATCTAGGAAAGATTGAAGGCAGGAGGAGAAGGGGACGACAGAGGATGAGATGGTTGGATGGCATCACCAACTCAATGGACATGAGTTTGAGCAAACTCTGGTAGTTGGTGATGGACAGGGAAGCCTGGCATGCTGCAGTCTGTGGGGTCGCAGAGTCGGACACGACTGAGAGCCTGAACTGAACTGTGCCCAGAATTTCCCCCTCATATCACTTAAAGAATCTGTTAACCTTTACCCTCCATCTTTCCCATTACAACATGAGCTCTGGAAGGGGGAGATAAGGTCTACCCCACTTACACTGCATCCCTAGCACCTAGTCCCTGAATGTCTCAGAGTAGATGCTGAATAAATGTTTGTTAAATATACACAAAGGGAATGAATGACTGAATTAATAGATGAGTGAATGTCAAGTTGAGTATTTATTAAAGAAATGTGTAGCTTTGTGTATATCAGTGTTTTCTTGTGAGTCACATGTCCTTGCTAATCTGTGTATTTAAGTTTCATTCATTGCTATGAAGCAGAAAAGAAACACTATGAGAGTTTAAGATGACTTTTTGATACAGCAAGCAAATTTTAAAGCCTGTACCTGATACTTTCTCCAGATTTCAGAAATTCAGACTCAAGAGAATCCAAAAATGGCCTTTACATTGACTTACAGTCTTTGTCAGAAATGCCCAAATAAATGAAAGACAGGCTGTTGTCGTGTTCCTATTGTAGTGGTCCTATAGCCAATTATATTCTGCGTGACTCAAGATAACCTTATATTTGCAATGAGCTGAGCTTTCCAAAGGAAATACTCAGGTTTTGTCCTAGAAAAAAAGAAATGGAGATCTTTCTAAAAAAACTGAATGGGAACAGAATAAACCATGGTCTCCTAGCTATTACAAGTCAAATTTGTACCAGACCTGCTTATACATTTCTGAGTTTAGTCCTCATAATAACCGACATGGTGAGATTCCCTTTATCATTTCTATAAAGATAAACTGGGGCATAGCAGTGTTACATGTTATTAACACCAAAATATTAATTTATTAACATCACTGTAAAGCATGGCTTACATAAACAAAGAGGGAAGACCACATTGATTTATTATGGTTTGCCAGGAATTATTGTCATAAATACTAATCCACTATCCTCAGTCCTGCAGCCCAATGCATGCTTCTCACGTGTTTTTCATTCTCTGAACTTGTGCACATGAGACTTTCTAGATACAAATATTTTTCAGTCATGGTTGTCTGGAGGTTTATCAGCAAAGTTACCAGTTATCCCAGGTTATCAAGTAAAGTATGTTTCAGAACTTCAAGAGGAAAGCATCTTTCTTATAAATCAACTAATCAACAATTTTCAAAGACTACACTCTTGGGTTCAAGTGTATATAGTTCCCTTTCTTGAATCCTAGTTGTCAGTTACTTATATTAAATGGTTCCCATTCTGCCAAATCTTCTTCCCAGACATCCTATATACTCTTAGGCCTTTGGCTAAAACACTCACATCTTTGTGATTTTTCCAGTCTTCAAAGACATGATTAGAATATGAAGTAGAGTAGAAAAAGACACTTGATCCTAGGAAGGAAAGCTATGACAAGAGTATTAAAAAGGCAGAGGCATCATTTTGCCGACAAAGGTCCGTATAATCCAAGCTATAGTTTTTCCATTAGTAACATATGCATGTGAGAGTTGGACCATAAAGAAGACTGAGCACCAAGTAATTGATGCTTTTGAATTGTGATGCTGGAGAAGACTCTTGAAAGTCCCTGAGTCCTTGGACTGTAAGGAGATCAAACCACTCAATCCTAAAGGAAATCAACCCTGAATATTCATTGGAAGGACTGATGCTGAAGCCGAAATTCCAATTGCTTGGCCACCTAATGAGATGAGCTGACTCATTGGAAGAGATCCTGACGCTGGGAAAGATTGAAGGCAGGAGGAAAAGGGGACAACAGAGGATGAGATGGTTGGATGGTATCACTAACTCGATAGATATGAGTTTGAGCCAGCTCTGAGAGATGTTGATGGACAGAGAAACCTGATGTGCTACTTATCTTCTTCATCCCATGTAGAAAGGCCTCATTTTAGATTTATACTCAGTTAATACTAGTAATAAATGACTTTTTCAAAAGACCTGATACAACCCTGTTTAAAGAGTCAATGTCTCCCATTAATACCTCCATCCTTTTTCTAGCTTGCCCTCATTTTTGGTTCTCTGAATGATTTTAAAAGTAGAGATAATAAGAAAAATAACACGTTCAATTATAATCTAATTAATTTATGTTCAATAGTTTTGTGTCAAAAAGAAGCACAGTAGTGTTTTAGAGTGGCAGAGACCATGTTTATGTTTTGTATACCCTATAACGTGTACATGTGTTTGTCCCCCAAAGAACATAACAGAGATGGATACAAGCTTAGAAACTACTTGTTGATGGATTTAGTTTTTGAAATCTAAATTGCTATTAATACAATATATACTGGTATAATTTCTACTTTTTCTCATCGTTTTCATGAGCATTGGGGTCCCAGTTCTCCACTACCTTCAAGACTCTCCCCTCTGCAGAATTTCTGATTTACTGAACAACAGTGACTTGAATGCCACAGCAAACAGTGGCACCAATAATAAGAACTGAGATCCCCTGATACACTCATCTGCTTTACTTCAGCGTTTCCTTTATTCCTTATAAGAGCTGCTAAGAGCAACCATTTCAAACAGTCTGTGACTGGTAGCAGTTTGTGTCTTTGTGTGCATATGTGTGTGTCTGTGTTTGTGTCTGTGTGTATCTACATGTGTGTGTCAGTGAGAGAGGGAGAGAGAAAGAACCAGAGGCAGAAAGTCGACTGACACAGGAAGGGGGATTAAAGTTGGAACTGGTGGCATTTCTACTCCTTTCGAGTGTCAGGTGTGGAGCTGTGTGATTCCTTGTTTAGGGAGGAGGGTTATCACTTGCAGTTCTAGCGTGGTGCAGGAATATTCCTCATCCAGCGGCCCCGTGTCAAGGATACAATAATGAAGAGGAAGTGTGAGGAGAAGAGGGATAAAGCGTAAATACCGAGTCACTCTCTTCTGTTCCAAAATAGCAAATCCAACATGTTCTGTTCACATAGCTATTTACCTAGTCTGGATGAAGGCCATCTCACTGATGGAGGTGATTCTTTAAGGAATGTCCCATTTGTTTAAAACCCCAAAGGTGAGTGAACTTTATAATTCAAATTGTAAACCTTTCCTTCTAGTGGAACTCTACCCTTTTCTAATATAGAATTGGCACATTTTAGAGTCGGACACGACTGAGCGACTTCACTTTCACGCATTGGAGAAGGAAATGGCAACCCACTCCAGTGTTTTTGCCTGGAGAATCCCAGGGACGGGGGAGCCTGGTGGGCTGCCGTCTATGGGGTCGCACAGAGTTGGACACGACTGAAGCGACTTAGCAGCAGCAGCAGCAGCAGCAGGTCCTACCTTTTTAGAAAAATTAGAACTACCAACATAACAAATATTTTCCTACTCTCCTTAATATTCTGGCCTGGAGAATTCCATGGACTGTATAGTCTATGGGGTAGCAAAGACTTGGACATGACTGAGCAACTTTCACTTTTCCTCTCAAAACTGGAATATGAGAAGGCTCAACATATAGGATTTCAATGATCTATGGGGTTGGCCAAAATGTTTGTTCTGTAACAGCTTCAGTTCAGTTCAGTCGCTCAGTCGTGTCTGACTCTTTGTGACCCTATGAATCGCAGCATGCCAGGCTTCCCTGTCCATCACCATCTCCCGGAATTCACTCAAACTCACGTCCATCAAGTCGGTGACGCCATCTAGCTATCTTATCCTCGGTCGTCCCCTTCTCCCTCTGCCCCCAATCCCTCCCAGCATCAGAGTCTTTTCCAATGAGTCAACTTTTCGCATGAGGTGTCCAAAGTACTGGAGTTTCAGCTTCAGCATCATTCCTTCCAAGGAACACCCAGGGCTGATCTCCTTTAGAATGGACTGGTTGGATCTCCCAGCTTATGGAAACTCAGATGAACTTTTGGGCTAACCCACTATTTGGGATGCACGGACTTCTAAAAGTTCAATATTTGTAATGTTCTTTCAAGCATTATATCATGCTAATATGTTTCACTATCACTGAAGAAGCCCTAATTGGCACGGACACTGTATATGTAACTCTATATTTGCCCCTGCACTTCACATTTCTTGTAAAATGGATACAAAACTGTCTTTATCAAAACTGTAACAAAAATCTTTTCTTCCACATTATTTACTTCCTTCATAATCTAAGGTGGAGAGTGGGCGAAACGAAAGCTGTTTGTGCTATTTCTTCTGGTCAGTAGTCAATTTATCACTCTACAAACCAAGCTTAAGGACCTAGAAGAGGAGATTTTTAGGCGCCATCAACAGAAAGAGATGCTTCAGGAGTTTTCAGTTGAAGGAAGTGAAAGCACATTATAAATTCAGTTTACACTCTGAATCTTGCAGAAGAATTATGTCAGTGTCAAAGACACATTACAGTTTACCCATTTTTATGCAACATGCTGTGTTCAGTAAACTTCATTTGTGTATTATTTGATGGTTTTGTTTCCATTTGTTTCACAAGTTCCTCCTTCTCTGCCCCCACTTAGAAACGTTTGGATTCCCCGGGGTACAGTTTCAGTCCTCTTCTCATCTCAGTTTCCTGCCTTCCTAGATTAGAATCATCCAGTTTCATGGTACCAGCCATGTCAAAAAGCCCTAGTCTCATTCTCTAACATCACTAAATCTCTTTAGCTCTACACGTACAATTCCAGCTGTATGCTAACTTTTCAGTTAGACCACCCAGAGCACTTCCAAATTAACATCATCAAAATGTAAATACTGGCTTTTCCACCTTAGCCTTGCTCCACATCTCATGTTGTAACAGAGAAGAGCAAACCTTACTCCTTATTAGATCTACTCCTTCAGCTCTACTCTCTGTTCTGTCGTCTGTGCTCAGTCATGCTAACTCTGCGCCTTTTGTAAACTAATTGTGCCTATGAGCCAACATATTCAGTGCTAAGTCACTTCAGTCATGTCCCACTCTTTGTGACTCTATGGACTGTAGCCCCCCAGGTTCCTCTGTCCATGGAATTCTCCAGGCAAGAATACTGGAGTGGGTTGCCATTCCTTTCTCCAGGGAATCTTCCTGATCCAGGGATCTAACCCAGGTCTCTTATGTCTCTTGCTTTGGCAGGCAGGTTCTTTACCAATAGTGCCACCCAGAAGCCAAGTTTGCCTATAGCCTGAAATATATATACAAGATAGGACATTTTCAAGTTTCTGGTAATAGCTTCCCATTCATTCAAAGGTAAAAAGTTACAGAACAGAAAATAACACTTGTCTTATTGGAGGTTGGCAGGAACACATTACCAGGCCTATCTGGACAGCTGCAAGTACAAAGGATTCTGGCACCAGGAAGCTTGCAGCATCCAGCCACACTCCCTCCCTTTTCAGAATAAGAAAAAACAGAATTTTAACTTGGGGAAGATGGTTCTTTGGGACACTAGTCCACCATCTTCTGAGTCTGATGATTTTACAAGTAAAGTCACTATTCCTTGCCCCAACAACTCATCTCTCAATTTATTGACCTGTCATGCACTGAGCAGTACAAGCTTGGACTCAGTAACAATGCTGACTATGCTTGAAGGCTTGGTGTTATCACTGGGCTTTTCATGATGAAAACTAAATTCATATTTTATCTATCTTAAAAATATACAAATGACTGCAAAAGTCCACCACATAATGTGCCAAACCTAACCACAGTGGGACAGATAGCTGTCCACTGCTTATGCTACACTCCCTGCAAATCGACTGTTGATTTCATCTTCAGGTATAAAGCAGAGGTCTCTCTATGTAGGGGAAAGAAAGGCCCCCTATAAGTTCGTGGAAGTCCCTTCCTCTTCACTCAGTGATTGATCTAGAGGATGCTTCCCAGATTTGCCCAAGTAGATCAAAGAGAGAGTCTGCTGGAACACGATACTCAGAATCACCTCCTCAGCTTGTGATCACAAAGGTACCATCCAGGGTAGCAAAAGAGAAGAGTTATAGGACAGGAAGTTTCTCAGTCCTCGATGATATTATTAAACGGTTACAAGAATCTTGAAACCACCTACCTCCTGCTCCAGGCTATGGGGTCTTAACAGAAGCCAGGGTTACTTTAGCCACTGTTAAATTGCAAAGAGATCCAACCCGTCCATTCTGAAGGAGATCAGCCCTGGGATTTCTTTCGAAGGAATGATGCTAAAGCTGAAACTCCAGTACTTTGGCCACCTCATGCGAAGAGTTGACTCATTGGAAAAGACTCTGATGCTGGGAGGGATTGGGGGCAGGAGGAGAAGGGGACGACCGAGGATGAGATGGCTGGATGGCATCATGGACTCGATGGACGTGAGTCTGAGTGAACTCCGGGAGTTGGTGATGGACAGGGAGGCCTGGCGTGCTGCAATTCATGGGGTCTCAAAGAGTCAGACACGACTGAGCGACTGAACTGAACTGACTGAACTGAATTGGTACTCTGTGACTGAAAGAATCTCTGCTTAATGCACAAGGCCCTTCACAATTCTTGCTATATGGTCCCAACCTACTTTGCGGTTTCTTCAATAAACCTTCTGTAAATCATCACAGCAAAGTGCTGTGTCCATCCTACAGTATTTCAGATTTTCATTTAGAAGGTAGACATTTCTTCTGTGTCCTCCTGGTGAGCAGGTTTCTGACAGTTCAAGCTCTAGTTCAAAGTGTTACCTTTTTAAGCAATGATGATTTCATCTATACACCAAAAGCTTCTCATTGTTTTCCCTGAAATCATACCCTCCCAAGAGAAAGTAACTTATTTCTCCCTACTAGGTTTGCATATTATTTGTATACAATACATTCTATTGCAATGACCTACTCATCTGTCCTGTACTTGGCTTTGAGGCCCCAAATATGAAGATGTCTTACTCATTACTGTACTCACACACAGATCCTCAAACAGTGGCTGTTACATAATAAATATTCAGCTAATGCTTCTGGATTTTATAAAATCTCTGTGGTCACAACAGGAGCAAATAAATTTTTTTTTTGGATAGTGGCACAAAATCACTAACAATATACTAATAATTGAAAACATTACTGATACTAATATATTAATAACCAAATAATGAAAAACAATGCAACTAATAATATACTAATAGGAAAATAACCAAAAATATACCTTAATAATACACTAGTAAATAAACTAAAATGAATCACAATTCCCAATAGAATAGTGATGTCAGCCTTCTTTGGGAGTGGCTTTTATCCTACAAAATTCCATTTGTGTCCTATGTTTTTCTTCTTCATGACAAAATGAATAGATATCTTCTCATATACCTATAGATATTTATATTTTATGATCAAATATCTATTTTTAGATTTCTACTAAATGCACATGTTCCTTCTCTGAAATTTGAACTCATGCTATTAAGTTGATGACCCATATGATCTCTGATATGGCAATATCACCAAAGCTTTTAGTTACATTTAAGTCAGAGGAAGCTATTGTTCTGCCTCGCCTGGCTAATGTTCTGGAAGCATCCTTTTCCCAATACATATATCATTCATCCTGTTCCAATTTTAACTTGTGCATGACAGTTAGAGACCCCAGGCTAAATTCACGCTAATTGCTTTCCGAGATGACTATCAGAGTTGAAAAGAACATTAAAGGACTGGTCTTTTCTTTTAGAGTCCTAACACTCTTAAAGAATAGAAACCTGAAAACTACAGGCGTCTGCCTGATTGTTGTTTATTTCAGTTGACAGTTCTCTGTGAATCCACCATGTCGATTTATCACTTCAAAGCACATATATTCTGTATTTTTAAAAATGTTGTTTACTAATATTTATCTATTAATATTGCTGCAATCCACAAGGTTGCAGAGAGTCAGATAGGACTTAGCGACTAAACAACAACAGTTAACATTGCAAAACTGCATTTCAGATTTTAATTTCAACTTGTGAATTTAAGATGTATTAGGTTATAATTTTGTAACTCTTTCAACTTATATGGAAACATAGTACTTTGCCCAATGACCAGTTACTGTCTTCATCTTATGACATCAGATGCCTTATAATATGTACTCTCTCTATTGCCTTCCAATCATCTTTGCTACATTTTTATTCTCCATGTTACTTCCTATTTATTTTCCCCAGTAGTCTAAAATCTTTTTTAAAGCAAAGGAGGCATAAATTCTAACTTACTTCAACTTTATAAAATGAAAACTTCTTTAGATGAGCCCTTAGGGTTTTTTTGTTTTGTTTTGTTAAGAAATTTAGTACAGATGGTTGGAATTGTCAGGGTTGCTGCATTGTACAGCTCTGAAAAGCACCATTCACTTCTCCATCATCCATGTGAAGAATGTTCCCTGGAGTGTATCTTTTGTGCGAAGGGCTACTTACATTGTCTCTATAAGTAGAGACAGAGATACCTGCGGTTATGATTTTCTAAGGGATAATTGCATGCAAACAGTTTCTAGAGCCATGAGGACTTACCATTTGGGGGATTACTCTCTTTCTTACCTGAGCTGTGGTTTCCTGCTAGTAATGTGGGGCTCACGGAGCATCTTCCCAGTCTGCTGGTGACCACAGGTGGTCCAGGGGTCCCATCCCATTCCTGAGCTTTGATAGGCTCTCTGGAGGACGATGCCCCATGATGGCCTCTCTCTTTGCTGTCCAACTTTGGTATTGGCTCCGTGCTGTGGCTCCGAACCTTCAGCTCCTCTGTGGATTCTGTGTATTAACCAGAATTATATTCTCTTAGACAAAAGTCACATCCTCCCCAGATTCCTTTAAAAATTAAAGAATATTTAATGTGTTCTAATTTCTAGAAAATATTTCATATTTTATAAAAGATTTTAATGTATTTTTGGAAACTTAGGTGTGTTAGAGATGATAACATTTAAATAAATCAGGGTCGCATCACACGGGCCCATTTTTTCGAGCTTTGCAGGTTGTCATCAGTGAGAAACAATTATAGCTTTGGAATGGAGAACCTCAATGAACCTTGAGTATTCTTCAGTAACTCCTCCCTGGTGCAAATCTTCAAGGAAACTTCATAAAAAGCACTTTTACAGTCCTTCTCTTTACATTCTCATCTTCCATTCATTCTGCTACCCACCTGTGACATAAATTTAGCCCAGCCACTCTACTACAAAGTGCTTTTGCTAAAATCACCTAGTGCCTTTTAGTTGGCAAATTGAGAAGGCACTTTTAAGCCACTCTCTTTACATTGTTACAATAAGAGAGTAATCAGATTAATCTGTGTATGACTCTCTTATTGATATTTTCAATTCTCTTAGTGTCACTGATGGCCATTTTTCTGTGGTATGTTGTCTAACACCTCTTCTGTGTCATTCATACCTTCTCTCCCTCCAAGTGTCCCTTCCATTTGGGTTGTGTTGACTAAAAAATACAGTCACAACTTGAAAGAATATATTCTTTCATGATTTCATCCTCCAGGATTCTACTAGCAATTGTTTGAGGCTGGTGGTTTCTAAATAGTTTATGAGAAGGCTGGACCATTCTCCTGAGCTGTAGACTTATTCTTCCAACTGCCTACTGGATGACTCCATCTGGATGTCCCTTAGATAAAACAAATTTAACATTTCACATACTGTGCTGACACCATTTCTAACTAAACTAATGATTCCTTCTGTTCTGCCAACCATCCAAGTTAGAAACTTATCTATCTCTTTTTTAACTGCTACTCTCCAATCCATCAGTCTGCAAATTCTACATATTTTGTTTCTGAATGTCTTGTTTTACCTTCTGTTGCTCTATCATGTCTATCTCAGCTGTTCTGGTTCAAGCTCTAATCATCACCAAACTTACCTCCTTGACTCTGTCTTTGATTTCCCAAAAATAAGCTCCATATACTGCCAAAGTGATCTGTGTAAAATGCAAATTTGATCAAGTGTTTTTTCAGGGACTAGATGTGATAGCCATTCTGTAAGTCACATACATTAGTATTTAAAAGCACATATACTTTGGAATTAACAGATGCACACACAGATGTATAATATTATACATATTATATACATTATATAGATACCAACAAGGACGTACCAGATAGCACAGGGGATAATATCAATATTTTGTAATAATCTATAGAGGAAGATAATCTGAAAAGAATATATGTATGAATATATAGACAGATAGATATTACATATGTATGGCTTCCCTGATAGTCCACTAGTAAAAAACCTGACAATACAGGAGACGTGGGTTTGATCCCTGGAGAAGATTCCCATGGAGAAGGACATGGAAACCCACTCCAGTATTCTTGCCTGGGAAACTCCATGGGCAGAGGAGCTTGGTGAGCTACAGTCCACCAAGGGGTCACAAAAGAGTCAGACACGACTTAACGACTGAACAACAACAAATATAGAAATACATCTATATATAATGTATACATTNAATGATTTTGCTGTGCATCTAAAACTAACACAACATTGTAAATAAACTACTCTTCAATTTTTTAAAAAATAGCCTATGGGAAATTTTTTTAAAATATAATCACTTCTTAATTTTTAAGAGAGCATATGTAGTAAATAAATGTGATTTAGGAGTGATACCAGCTTGCTACATTCAGAATAATGTTATTTCAGAGAACCGATGTGCCAGTCATTCTGTAGTGCATATAGATAAGTATTTAAAGACAAAAAACAAAAACAAAAAAATGCAAATCTATTCATAATGTATCCCTGGCTAAAAGCCTTCCAGAAGCTTCCTGTTACAGAAGTATGTCTAAGCTCCCTATGACCCACATGATTCTCCATCTCACTCTTTGCCTCTTTAACTTTTTCACTTCCTACTTGAACACTGTATTCAAGAAACATCAATAAATCAGCTGTAGCTTCTTCCTCTCTACTCCCTCTCCAACAAAAACAATGCTGGTTTCTATAGCTACTATCTCCTACCTCACCTGCATTGAAAAACACTTCTATCCTTTCCTTTCATTGGAGAACTCTTTCCTCAGTCATCTTTACTCAGTTTAAGCATCCTTTGAAGCCACCCTACCCCATATATAGCCCATGGTGGGATAACATCTCTGTACTGACATTGTCTTGTATCATTTTTTTCTGTGTACTTGTTCTTCTTAAAAGGCCCCGAGTTCTTTAAAGGCAGGATCTGAGTGTTGATTTTTGCTTTTTTTTTTTCCATTGGTGCCTCTAGCTCTTAGCATATTGCTCAGTGGGTATGTAACTAACTCATTTATGGAGTAGTTTTCCTAAATCCTCTGGCATCTTTCCAACGTGTGTAGGAAATACAACATTCTTAATGGAACAAGGGGATCTGGTGAGCAATATAAAAGTATTCAAGTGGCACAGAGCTAACAGTATTTTCAAAAATCTAATTACCTGACAATCACAAGCTGTAAAATTTGCCAGGTTAAAAGTTTAATTCAAATAAAGAATCTTTGAGAAAGAGTATAATAAACAGTGACAGAACAGGTTCAGAGAATCTGTATTTTGTTTTCTTTGCGTGTAAGTTCAAACACTCATCATCTTCCAGCCGTGTGCTAAGACAAATGCCATACTTTGGTTCCCTGTTATTTGAATCTGTGGGGCAGAGATAGAATAGTTTGTAATATAGTGAGCGGCTGGGAGAGGGGTCTGAGAGGCCTAGCTGGAATCCTTAGCCACTGTGGCCACATGGCTGGTGACCCATGACACTGAGCCCTTGGTGTTTCCTCTTGGAGCTCTGCTTTGCCTAACTACCAAATGGACATAAGACTAGCCCTGCCTAACTTTTCCAATTTAATTTGAAGGATCTAATCATATCCTACATTTTTAATATTTTTAAAATGAAACAGGGCCACACATAAAAAATAGTATTCATTAAAAACAACAACCACCTGTGGCAAGTTGTCCTTCATGAATTTATTTATTCTTTCTACATTTGTTTTGGATAATCACTGAGAGACTGAAAATACAGATGTAAACTTTCCAGACCACATATAAAAATAGAATTTTAGCTGATCATCTACAGTAATCAGTCTAGAAAGCTAACCTGCAATGCCTAAGTCAGACTTGGATTGCTATCTCTAGCAAACTGCAACCTGTGTAAGAATTGGCCCCAAACAGACAGGATTTGATTGCAAACTGTCAGCTTCCCCAGTTTTTATCCCTGCTTTTAACATAGGACCAAACAGAGAAAGTCAAATATGTTCCTCTAACAATAACATAAGATACCCTGCTTCTGGGCTTCCCAGATGGCTCAGTGGTAAATATCCACCTGCTAATGCAGAAGACATGGGTTTGATCCCTGGGTCGGGAAGATCCCCTGCAGAAGGAAATGGCAACCCATTCCAGTATTCTTGCCTGGGAAATCCCATGGAGAGAGGAGCCTGGCAGGCTACAGTCCATGGGGTCACAAAAAGTAGGACAGGAATTAGCAATGAAACAACAACCCTGTTTCTAGGTTAGGTTGCATGCAACTCGCCTATGCCAACTGCCTCCACTGGGGGAATACCTGAAGCAGTCCGTTTCTCCCAATATAAAGCTTTGCACATTGAGTCTCTGCCAATCCTGGTGGCTAACTGCCTTGCTACAGCAAAGTCTGAATAAATAGCCCCGTGGGTTCTCATTTGTTTGGTCTTCACTAATTTCCATATTACTGAGGTCCCTTCCAGCATCAAGATGCTATGAAGTTGTATAAACACTTGTCAAAAATATAATTCTATGAGACAGAATGTAAACCAGGAGGGCAGTTCCATAAAACAACCTCAGAAAGATCCCTGGACCCATATATAAGCTTAAGTCCCAGTTATACTAAAATAAATATAAGAAAAAATATATTCAAACTAATACATCCCAGCAATTAATTACAGCAAGACAATTTAACCAACAATTGCTTTTCTGTGCCCTGAGTCAAATGGAATAAAATGAGTATCAGAAAAGAATATCTTAGACTATTTCCAAGCTGTTTATTCACAGTTTCAAAGAAAATGTGACTGGCTTCCAAATGTCACAGCCTCAGAACCTAATGACCCATCTGTTTCACCTCACTTTCTCTTCCAGATTTCAAACTTAACGTTGGGATGTTTGCCTTATTTTCACTTTCTAGGTTTTATTCCCCTGCCATGATTAAGCAGTTAAAATTTTTTCTTCCCTCCCTCTCCCTCTCCCTCTCCCCCTCTCTCTCTCTCTCTCTCTCTCTCTCTCTCTCTCTCTCTCTCTCTCTCTCTCTCTCGTGCGTGTGTCCACACACACACACACACACACACACACAGTCTTCTACTACTGGAATTGAAACTAACAAACAAAAAAAAAAGCTCTAATTTATCATTGGGTTCAATACTGTTCCTACAGGTTCGGACACTATTTTAAATATGAAAGGCTGAGGATGTATGTCTAGCTTCTCCCTCTATACCAGTCTCAGTTTCTTTGTTCTCATTCAAATTACTCGCTTACAGGCACCAGGGAAATGTCACTTTGGTCTCAAGCCTCAACTAAATAAAAGCCCAATACAGCTTTGGGAACAAAAAGGGTTCTTTTTTTTTTTTCTCCTTTCTTTGTTTTCAAGTCCCAGAGGTTAGACTTTAGTGAACTTTGGCAGGTATATTCAGGGAAACCTGAACAAAACTTGCAGAAATCATACTACTCAGCCTTGTGCCCCTGTACCTTCACATCTAAGTAGAAGGCAAATCCGAAAAATCAGAAGGAAAATCATAAATGTACTATTGAGCATTTTATTGGGAAGTAAACCAGGTGGTGACTGCAGCCATGAAATTAAAAAACGCTTACTCCTTGGAAGAAAAGTTATGACCAACCTAGACAGCATATTAAAAAGCAGAGACATTACTTTGCCAACAAAGGTCTGTCTAGTCAAGGCTATGGTTTTTCCAGTGGTCATGTATGGATGTGAGAGTTGGACTGTGAAGAAAGCTGAGCGCTGAACTGTGTTGTTGGAGAAGACTCTTGAGAGTCCCTTGGACTGCAAGGAGATCCAACCAGTCCATTCTAAAGGAGATCAGTCCTGGGTATTCATTGGAAGGACTGATGCTGAAGCTGAAACTCCAATACTTTGGCCACCTCATGCGAAGAGTTGACTCATTGGAAAAGACTGATGCTGGGAGGGACTGGGGGCAGGAGGAGAAGGGGACAACAGAGGATGAGATGGCTGGATGGCATGAATTTGAGTGAACTCCGGGAGTTGGTGATGGACAGGGAGGCCTGGCGTGCTGCGATTCATGGGGTCGCAAAGAGTCGGACACAACTGAGTGACTGAACTCAACTGAAACCAGGTTTGCCATAGATGTTCAAGAACAGCTTCCTACAAAATGCATTTCCTACATAAAATAAAAACAAATCTTTAAAATAGCTGTTGAGCAGAGACAAATGGAAAGTAGACAATTTAGACTAAGAAATACTGAAACCCAAAGAAATCTATTCAGAGGAATAAAGATGTGTTTATCCGTATCCATATCTCCCAGTGTTTTCTTAACACCTATTGAAAACAAAATTGATTTTAGTAACAAACTTTCCTAAACAAATGAATCTTAGGTACCGTGGTACATTTTTATGTGGAAACTAAGTTCTTGCAGTGATCACAGTTATGCTCCAGCATGTAGCAAGACGTCAACCACAGAGAAATTGCTCATCCTCTATCATGGGGTGTTGACTATTGATCTAAACATCTGATTCTCACACTGAAATCTCATTGTGCTATATAAAAGCACATATTAATGCACTGCATTGATCTTTCAGACTGCATGTTTTACATACTATTGTCTTAAACATTTTTACAGTGTTTTGGTTGAAGACTGATAAATAAGCTTACAAGATCAGGAGTCACCGTTTCATGATCGACATATTCTCTATAGGATATCAGTCCATCACTCTTCATGCTGCTAACTCTGAAGTCCTTTCTCAAAATTTTCCCATTTCTCTGCTGCTTATGTTGTCTAATGGCAACCCACTCCAGTACTTTTGTCTGGAAAATTCCATGGGTGGAGGAGCCTGGTAGGGTACAGTCCATGGGGTCGCAAAGAGTCAGGCAGGACTGAGTGACTTCACTTTCACTTTTACTTTATGTTGTCTCTGAGCCTATCTTTGTCTCTCCAGCTTCTAATTCATTCCTCTCTCTTTTCTGCCCCGGGCCACCTGCAGCCATATGGCTCCCTGGATAGGTGTCAAGGCTTTCCCCCAGATCTGCTGCCCACCAGACACTTTTTCCCTGAATCTTTGTTCACTCTTTCTCATCAACATTCACTCTCTCACCAGTGACATAGCACTAAAGATTCTTACAGATTTGCACCACCTAAAAACCCCTTTCAAGCTCTGGAGACAAAGAAAACAATTTGTTCTGATGGACCGTTACCTATTGCTGTCTGGGGAACCAAAACGGATTAAAACAGACAGTTTTGTCATCTCTCCAAAGTTGTTTTTTTAGGTTGGAAAGGTCATGTAATTACTAATTTACACATATGATTTTCCCACCAGACCATATATTGCTTAAGACTAAAGACTACATCTTTCATGTTGGTACCCAATATCAAATAGACATCAATGAAAATCAAGGGGGATGAATGAATGTATCCCTGTTTCTTCACTCAGGACACTGAGCTTTTTAGCATTTAAGTCCCAGATGTAACCCTATCTTAGACCATGACTCAGCCTCCCCACCAACCTTTCCAAACTCAGCCAGCACATGGACCATGACAGGAACCAATAACCCTCACTGACAAATGAAAGTTAATTCCTGTAGCCAAAATTATTATTTTTTTGTTAACCTATACATATTTTTTATTGACTTGCTAATGGCAGACCAGAAAATAAGTAATCTGTCTGAGTAAACAAATATTTATTTGTAAATATGACCAGTAAACACTGTTTTCTTGGGGAGACATAAAATTATTTTGATTTTTTTACAATATTTAAAAAGATTAATTTACCTTTTCAATTAACTGCTTTCATGAACATCTACATGATTCAGATGACTTAGACAAGAGACTTTTAAATTTGTGGTTTGTGACTGCTATTGTACTCAAAATTTCACACTTTCACACAGGGATCCCTTGGATACAAAATACCTACTTAATAGTGCTTGGAAATATAGGGACCAAAGCTCATGTTGCTGATGAGAATTCAGGTTTGCTATGGGCATAAAGAATGCTTTAGAATTATCCCCTTATATTAGTATAATCCTCAAGATTGAAGTCTCTCCATTCTATTCCCACTACTGAACCATGGAAATAATGAAAGGTGATAAAGGCAACTTAATTAGGCAGAAAAGACAACACATTTGGACTCTAAAGGAAGCTCTACACTAAATTGCATTATCAGATGTGTATTAGATTCAGGCATCAGATTTGAGAGCTGAAAGAGATCTCAGAAACCCTAAACACAACAACTCATCAAAAGAAGGGTGTAAGTGTATGGAATTGCTGATGGCCATCTTACCTAGTGGGGAGGTATCCCAGGACGGTAGTGTTCCCATCTCATGGGAAAGCTTAACAGAAAACATATGTAAGTACTAGAAAGCTCCTATACAGAGCTCAAGTTGGCCTCTCTCCAAGCACCATCATTAGTTGGTTGTTGATCATCCTGTTTCTGCAACAACTCAGAGAGCTAGTCTAGTTCTGTTCTTAAGTAAACATCCTTTAGAATCTAGAGCAGGGAGTCTGTCTCCCCTTGGTCACATCATATTCAGAATACAAATCCAGAACTCTTGCTCTCCCATTCTCTCTGTCCTGGACAGTAATTGTATGTCATTGTGTCTTTTAAAACTGTGGTGTTTGGAACTGATCAGAGCCAGAAGCCTGACACGGTTTACCTAAGAGCCCAGGTGGGCTCTGCGATCCTCCCCTTGCCCTTCGATGATTCCACCTCCCAAGTCTCCAAGGAAAACAGGGCAAAGGCTCCTCTATCTGCACAATGAAAGGGCACCGAGGAGCAGAGGCCAGTTTTAAATTTTTTATGATTGCTTCTCTCTCGTGTGAACTCTGTCATTTGGGGGTCAGTTATGTCAATTCTAACATTTAAGGGATGCCTTCTCTTCAAATGCATATAGAAAGAATGATAATAGCTCAAGCAGCTAGAGATTCCATGGTTTTAAATAAAATCAGAAACAAAACCTAGGTTTGTGTTAAGAGTGGTAAAGGAAAAGCTTAGTTTTAATAAAATAGGTGAGGCAGGTCATTTAATAAGTAGGCTTCCCAGGTCGCACCAGTAGTGAACAATCTGCCTGCCAGCGCAGGAGCACAAGAGACAAGGGTTTAATCCTTGGTTGCGAAGAACTCCTGGAGGAGGAAATGGCAACCCACTCTAGTGTTCTTGCCTAGGAGATTCCATGGACAGAGGAGCCTGGCAGGCTACACTCCCTGGGGTCACAGAGTCAGGCAGGACTGAGCACGCTCGCACACACACACACCATTTAATAAAGTAATAAAACAGATGAGACATATTGAACTAAGAGAGACTATGCAAAGAATCTTAATTATTTTACACATTTAAGGACAGCTCAGAGCTTTTACATAGCTTGCTCAAGGTCACACAAATGGCAATTAGTAAAGACCTGATAAAGCGACAGGTTTCCTGACCACCGCCCAGCAGGTAACTCTCACCCTAAGACACAGAAACTCACATACTGACTTATATTCAAAAGTTATTATTATGGTTGCAAAGAATGATACTTATTCATAATAAATAGAATTTGAAAGGCTGTGTTTGGTCTTTCAAACTTTCAAACACATGTCCACATGATTTAATTACTTTCTTTTCATCAAGAGATTTTCTCTACCTAAAAAAACCTTCCCTGAAGTCATCAGTCATAATGCAAATGTTGACAGATTTTAGTAACACTTTCTTTAAAGAATTCTAGCATTGCAGGCCGAGAGGCAATTTTCTCAGCATAGGTAACCTGAGATTTACTCATTTATTTATGGCTCTGCTGGGTCTTCAAGGCTGCTCAGGCTTTTCTCTAGTTGTGATAAGTGGGGAGTACTCTTTAGTAGAGTTGCATGGCCTTCTCATCACGGTGGCTTCTCTCGTTGCAGCTCCTGGGCCCTAGAATACAGACTCAGTAGTTGCAGAACAGGGTTTGGTTGCTCCGTGGCATGTGGGAACTTCTCAGACCAGGGACTGAACCCGTGACTCCTGCATTGGCAGGCAGATTCTTTACTACTGAGCCACCAGGGAAGCCCCTCAAATAATGTAATCTATGCCTTTGTTTATTCTTATAGCGCAGAAGCCAAATGGACCTGTGGGCACAGACTAGCTAGATGCTGACCAAACTGTTCTTTCTGAGCACCTAGAAAAATCACACTTCCCAGAATTCTTTGCAATCAAGGAGAGTCATACAACTGAGATTTGGTCACTAGAATGTGGATGGAAGTGACGTATGCCAGCTCCAGGGCTAGTTCTAAAACTCCCCACAGAATCCGCATTCTCTTGTACCCCTCTCCTGCAGACTGGGATTTCTTTTTTTTTTTTTTTGAGGTCCTGAGTGGTGGAAGAGCCACCAGAAGGAAAATTCCCAATAACTAGGGGGAAAATAGCCCATTTCCCACTGAACCCATTAATTCATTATCACGTGTTTGTGAGATACATTGTGGTCCATGCCGTGAACAAGATATAAGTCCTACTCTACTAAGCCACTGAGGTTGTGGAGTTGCTTGCTGTAGCAGGTGGATTACTCTAACACAGATTTCAATAGACTATTTCTCATTTTGTCTCCTGTAAACTATATTCTAAGTATAAAGTTCTTGGGGATTCCTCCAGGGCACACTAGTTAGGACTCAGTGCTTTCAATGCTGCTGCCCCAGTTCAGTCTCTGGTTGTGGAACTAAGATCACCCCACAAGCCACATGACGTGGCCAAAAACAAATAAACAAAAGGTCGTTGAGTTTCTAATGAGGGAAATATTTTTATTGTCATACTGATAGAAAAAAGAAGGACAAAAAGGTGAGTTAAACTGCCAAATGTGGTATAGGAATTCAGCAAGCAATGCTTCTCTCTGAGCTCTAGTTATAAGAAAACCACTTTACAAAACTGATAATTACATCTTTATTGAGTACACAGTAAATGTTTTAAATACTATGGATTTGAACTCAGGTTTCTCTGAACAAACAGCCCACCAGTGTGGCTTTGTTTAGTTTTCTTTTGTTTGGATTCCTATAAGGAGGATTATTGACCTTATTTAAAAAGAATCAATAATTTTCTTTTCAGAAATTTGGAGACTGTATAAATAGAAAATCCACTGACGATATTTGGGAGAAATCAGTTGTCAATCTAAATAGTGTAGATTACAAACAACTCAGGGCTTTCCAGGTGGTGCCAGTAGTAAAGAACCCACCTGCGCAGGAGACACAAAAGATTCAGATTCTATCCCTGGGTTGGAAAGATCCCCTGGAGGAGGGCATGACAACCCATCCCAGTATTTTTGCCTGGAAAATACCATGGACAGAGGAGTCTGGCAGGCTACAGTCCATATAGGGTGTCAAGGAGTCAGACAGGAAGCATGCACAAACAACTCAGCTTCTGATATCAACATTCAAGTAATAAAGAAATTAACAGTAGTTTTCAGATGGAATGTAGATTGTGTTAGTAAACCATAGCTATAAAGAGATATTTATCAGTTACAGTGAAACAAGTCAGAGAGTCAAAGAAAGTGTGATTTTCTAAGACTGGTTTGACCATTTCACTCTGAAATATTTTTTGGATTGCTTTGAAAAAAGTGGCAAGTAAAGTACATATTTTTCCTTATTTTGTTCAATCAATGATGAAATGTACATGTCTGTCTCTGTCTGTATAGACATTTTCATGCCAGGCACCGTGACAGTGAGAGAAAAGGACAGCGAACTAAAACACCATGACCTCTACCCATATGGGGCTCCTACTCTAAGAGAGAGAGAGAGAGAGAAAGAAATTACATGAACTAATACAGGTGGTATTTGAGCTCTGTTATGAACAAGGAGAGATGGTGGGGTCTAAAGAAAGGGCCTGACACCACGTTTTCTTAGTAGAGTGATCAAGAAATCTTGATTGAATAGTGATTCAACAAGTGGTAAAGGACGGATGAGGATGGGCTAGATGAGTTTTGTAGCCCAGGGTAAACTAACTGTCCAGTATCCATGCAGGTTGAAAGAGGGAAGGAAGGTCTGCATAGCTAGAGCAGAGAGGAGAAGACGTGAGAGCTGCTGGGTTGGCCAAAAGGTTTGCTTAGGTTTTTCCATAGATAGTATGGGAAACTTGAACTAAGTCTTTGACCAACCCAATACTAAGTGAGGTGGAGAGAGAATCTTGGATCAGATGTGCAAGATCTCCCGGGGGAAAGAGCTTCATTGCAAATTCTGAGAGCAAAGGAAACCAATTGAACATTTTTTTTTTATAAGGATAGACTCTCTCTCTATATATATCTATATAAAGACATAAAATATTATGCTAGTTGCAGCTTAGAGAAGGGACTGATGCCTAGTCTTCTAATTAATTCTTTGTCCTTGATTGAAAAAAAAATCTGAAGAGGGAGATTTCATGGAAATTAGGGTTTTGAGTGGTTCTTGCCAGATTTTTCCTACTGGAGTGATATAACGTTACCCCAGCCTAGATTTCATTTCCATCTACAAAATATTCTAAAAATTTGTTTCTAGCTCAGCTTCTCCTCTCTCTGCATTCCAACACCAACCAGCTTGCTGAAACCTCAGACTCTGTCAATAAATGTGTTCACACAGGTGAAACACAAATTCTGCATGCCATAAACACCTACAACTCTTAATATACTCTAGGTATTATTAACAAAATGTTTCAGCATTAAATAAGTTGGGAAAATGTTGGGCTAAACAGTGTTAAACAGCTTTGCTCTCTTAAGATTTCTTCAAGTCTTTTAACAAAATTTTGTACACTGTCCCTGTCTAGGAGGCTGGTATAATCTGCAAAATTTCTTGAACTTATTTTTTAGAGTACTTGTTTGCTTGCTTGCTTGTTTTCCCCTAGTCCAGAAAAAAATTTCATGGCTTCTTCAGCCTCATAGAAGGCACTCAGGAAAATTCATGGGTGGTCCCCTGACAGTCTGTTGTTGGTAAAGATGAAGTAGAAATTCAGATTCAATCTCATCCTATAACACATTTTTAAAGAAAAACCTAAACTCTGGTATGTAATTGAAATTTCCAGTTATTTACTTTTTTCCATCTCTTTTCTACTCCCACAGCTGTGAACCCGGACCGTGCCCTCCCCTGTTGTTGCTGTTCAGTTGCTAAGCCTTGTCTGACTCTTTGAAACCTCACGGACTGTAGCATGCCAGCCCTCCCTGTCCTTCACCAACTCATGGAGTTTGTTCAGACCATGTCCATTGAGTTGGTGATGCCATCCAACCATCTCATCCTCTGTCATCCCCTTTTCCTCCTACCTTCAATCTTTCCCAGCATCAGGGTCTTCTCCAATGCCCTCTCCTGACCTCCATTCATTTGTTGAAGCTTAACACTGAATGTGACTATCTTTGGAGATTCAGTCTTTAAATAGGAAATTAAGGTAATGAGGTCATAAGGGTGGGATCCCAATCCAATATGACTGGGATCTTCTTCGTAAGAAGAGGAAGAGATACCAGGGATGCATGCTGCTGCTGCTGGTGATCAATCGCTTCAGTCATGTCCAACTCTGTGCGACCCCACAGAGGGCAGCCCACCAGGCATCCCCGTCCCTGGGGTTCTCCAGGCAAGAACACTGGAGTGGGTTGCCATTTCCTTCTCCAATGCATGAAAGTGAAAAGTGAAAAGTGAAAGTGAAGTCGCTCAGTCATGTCCGACTCTTAGCATACCTACAGGGAAAAAGCCACGAGAGGGCACAGTCAGAAGGCGGGCGTCTGCAAGCCTAGGAGAGAGGCCTCAGGAGAAACAAACCTCTTGATACTTTGAGCTTGGACTTCTAGCCTCTAGAACTCTGAGAAACAAGCTTCTGTTGTTCACAAGTCGCCCTACCTTTAAATATTTTGTTATGGTAACCCTGCGGCTGGCGCACTAAGCGTGGCCGAGAGGAGCTACCCCACATCTGAGGTCAGGGGCAGAAGCCAGGAGGACCCATGCCCAAAGGGCAGTGGCCAAGAGGAGTTACCCCACGTCCGAGGTCAAGGGCAGTGGCCTAGAGTGCCAGGCTGCGATGGCGCAGGAACGTCGAGAGGAGCTACCCCACGTCCGAGGCCAGGGACGATGGCTGAGAGGAACTACCCCGCGTCCGAGGTCAGGGGCAGCAGCTGAGAGGTGACACCCCACGTCTGAGACCAGGGGTGGTGCACGAGGTCAGGGGCGGTGCCTGAGGCCAGGGGCGGCGGCCAGGAGGAGCGACCCCATGTCCAAGGAGTGGTGGCTGCGTGAGCGCAGGAGGGCCTAGAGGAGTGAGCCATCCCACGTTGAAGGTCAGGAAGGGCAGCAGTGAGGAGATACCCCTCATCCAAGTTAAGGAGCAGTGGCTGCGCTTTGCAGGAGCAGCCGTGAAGAGATACCCCATGCCTAAGTTAAGAGAAAACCAAGTAAGATGGTAGGTGCTGCAAGACGGCATCAGAGGGCAGACACACTGAAACCATACTCACAGAAAACTAGTCAATCCAATCACACTAGGACCACAGCCTTGTCTAACTCAATGAAATTAAGCTATGCCCGTGGGGCAACCCAAGACGGGCGGGTCATGGTGGAGAGGTCTGACAGAACGTGGTCCACTGGAGAAGGGAATGGCAAACCACTTCAGTATTCTTGCCTTGAGAACCCCATGAACAGTATGAAAAGGCAAAATGATAGGATACTGAAAGAGGAACTCCCCAGGTCAGTAGGTGCCCAATATGCTACTGGAGATCAGTGGAGAAATAACTCTAGAAAGAATAAAGGGACGGAGCCAAAGCAAAAACAATACCCAGCTGTGGATGTAACTGGTGATAGAAGCAAGGTCCGATGCTGTAAAGAGCAATATTGCATAGGAACCTGGAATGTCAGGTCCATGAATCAAGGCAAATTGGAAGTGGTCAAACAAGAGATGGCAAGAGTG
>SJYQ01001370.1:208433-268901 GCA_006410935.1 Redunca redunca
AGGAGACAGGGATCAAGACCATCCCCATGGAAAAGAAATGCAAAAAAGCAAAATGGCTGCCTGGGGAGGCCTTACAAATAGCTGTGAAAAGAAGAGAGGTGAAAAGCAAAGGAGAAAAGGTAAGATATAAACATCTGAGTGCAGAGTTTCAAAGAATAGCAAGAAGAAATAAGAAAGCCTTCTTCAGCAATCAATGCAAAGAAATAGAGGAAAATAACAGAATGGGAAAGACTAGAGATCTCTTCAAGAAAATTAGAGATACCAAGGGAACATTTCACGCAAAGATGGGCTCGATAAAGGACAGAAAAGGTCTGGACCTAACAGAAGCAGAAGATATTAAGAAGAGGTGGCAAGAATACACAGAAGAACTGTACAAAAAAGATCTTCATGACTCGGATTATCACGATGGTGTGATCACTCATCTAGAGCCAGACATCGTGGAGTGTGAAGTCAAGGAGGACTTAGGAAGCATCACTATGAACAAAATTAGTGGAGGTAATGGAATTCAGGTTGAGCTATTTCAAATCCTGAAAGATGATGCTGTGAAAGTGCTGCACTCAATATGCCAGAATATTTGGAAAACTCAGCAGTGGCCACAAGACTGGAAAAGGTCAGTTTTCATTCCAAACACAAAGAAAGGCAATGCTAAAGAATGCTCAAACTAGCACACAATTGCACTCATCTCACATGCTAGTAAAGTAATGCTCAAAATTCTCTAAGCCAGGCTTCAGCAGTACATGAACCATGAACTTCCAGATGTTCAAGCTGGTTTTAGAAAAGGCAGAGGAACCAGAGATTAAATTGCCAACATCCTCTGGATCATGGAAAAAGCAAGAGAGTTTCAGAAAAACATCTATTTCTGTTTTATTGACTATGCCAAAGCCTTTGACTGTGTGGATCACAATAACCTGTGGAAAATTCTGAGAGAGATGGGAATACCAGACCACCTGACCTGCCTCTTGAGAAATCTGTATGCAGGTCAGGAAGCAACAGTTAGAACTGGACACGGAACAACAGACTGGGTCCAAATAGGAAAAGGAGTACGTCAAGGCTGTATATTGTCATCCTGTTTATTTAACTTCTATGCAGAGTACATCATGAGAAATGCTGGACTGGAAAAAACACAAGCTGGAATCAAGATTGCCGGGAGAAATATCAATAACCTCAGATATGCAGATGACACCATTCTTATGGCAGAAAGTGAAGAAGAACTACAGAGCCTCTTGAAAGTGAAAGAGGAGGATGAAAAAGTTGGCTTAAAGCTCAACATTCAGAAAACGAAGATCATGGCATCTGGTCCCATCACTTCATGGGAAATAGATGGGGAAACAGTGGAAACAGTGTCAGCCTTTATTTTGGGGGGCTCCAAAATCACTGTGGATGGTGACTGCAGCCATGAAATTAAAAGACATTTACTCCTTGGAATAAAAGTTATGACCAACCTAGACAGCATATTCAAAAGCAGAGACATTACTTTGCCAACAAAGGTCTGTCTAGTCAAGGCTATGTTTTTTCCAGTAGTTGTGTATGGATGTGACAGTTGGACTGTGAAGAAAGCTGAGCGCTGAAGAATTGATGCTTCTGAACCGTGGTGTTGGAGAAGACTCTTGAGAGTCCCTTGGACTGCAAGGAGATCCAACCAGTCCATTCTGAAGAAGATCAGCCCTGGGATTTCTTTGGAAGGAATGATGCTAAAGCTGAAACTCCAGTACTTTGGCCACCTCATGTAAAGAGCTGACTCATTGGAAAAGACTCTGATGCTGGGAGGGATTGGGGGCAGGAGAAGACGTGGACGACAGAGGATGAGATGGCTGGATGGCATCACTGACTCAATGGACATGAGTCTGAGCGAACTCTGGGAGTTGGTGATGGACAGGGAGGCCTGGCGTGCTGCGATTCATGGGGTCACAAAGAGTCGGACACGTCTGAGTGACTGAACTGAACTGATGGTAACCCCAGAAGGCTAACATACAGACTGTACATGAAATCTTGTTCTAGTTCCATCACTCTCTGGATTTTTGTTAGGGTAGCGAGAGATTTGAAGAAATGAGTGGAAGAAAACAGATGTTTGTTGAGTAACTGCTCTGTGATTACATAATTCTTATTTTACTGATGAAGAATCCAGTACACACTGGTAAATAATAAAGCTGAGATGTGATTCCCAATCTGTCTGACTCTGAATATTGTCTTGACTCCCAGTGTGGCACATTCTCTTTCTGAAATCTTTATTTTTAAAATGTGAGTATCATGCTGTTCACTAACTCTGGGCCAGAGAAGAGAAATGATGTGCATAGGCCTGCCCTCAGAAATGACTGTTTTAGGCCTTTCTCTTCAGCCAATGCTGTGGCCTGCTTTGTTCAATGAGAATTATTCATGAAGGCAATCACTCTCTTTTTTATCTGCCACAGAGGAAGTGTAGGCTGTGAATATGATCAGTAGAAGCCCGTATTTATCACTCAACCATAAAGCCCTGGTCAGTATAGTAATAGGCTTCCCAGGGAGTTCAGTGGTTTAAAAAAAATAATCCGCCTGCCAATGCAGAAGATGTGAGTTTGATCCCAAGGCTGGAAAGATCCCTTGGAGGAGGAAATGGCAACCCACTCCCGTATTCTTGCTTGGGATATCCCGTGGACAGAAGAGCCTGGTGGGTGATAGCACGCGGGGTTGCAGAGTTGTACATGAGTGAGCTACTGAGCATGTATGCATTATGCAATGTAAGTTCACTTTTAAGGACATTTCCAAATCTGAAATATCATCATATTATTAACATTTTAATATCATTGCGTCCCATGTCTTTTATTTGGAGCAGATTTAAATAAAGACAGTGTCACCCTTAGCCCTGGGCAACCAGGGCCCCCTGTCCTGGGCACTACTCCTTGGAGGATCTCATTCTGATTCTCCTCCTGTTGCACTCTCACCATAGGGCAAGGGGTCCAGGAGGCCAAGAACCTGTGTCCATCCTGAACCTCCAACCTCTCCTTCTAGAACTTTCCTCACACACACTGAATCCCTGAATTTCTCGTGTTAATAGCCCCAAGCTGGCTTCCAGGCTTTTACCTTGGGGCTATCGTCCCCAAAACTGATTCTGTCTAACAAGAAACTTTCAGTCTGACAAAATAGCCCAAGCAAATACTTTCAACAAAGGGTAAACAGGAACAATGTTTTGGGTTCTAGAATAAGTTTAATCTGTCTAGAGAGGCCTTATATTAGGAACGAATGGGGCCTGAATTTACAAAGAAAAGAAGTAAGGAGGGTTTTGAGTGACAGTCTTCAGAGTTTGTATTTATTTTTGAGGAGAAGAGTAAAGGTGATGCCATCAGTATTAAAGGAAGATTCTCCAGAAGTGTGCAAGAACCAGAAGAACAATGGGTAAGAAGTTCTCGCAGGTCAGTGGCTTATAATCAGCACCATCTTATCTCTGGGTATAGGAAACCCCCGGAACTCGAGAGATCACTATCTTAGCATTCTGATGTCACCAACTTCTTAAACGTCTTTTTCATTGAATTGTACAGACATAGATACAAAGATGCAGAAACATAAACTATTTTGTTGTCTATTTTTTATAAACAAGTTTTAGAGTTTGCATCCAATGCAGATGAATTTGCAACTATCTACCTGATGAAGATCATTTTTTGGATTCAAAATATATCATCTGTTCAATGCCAAGATAATCATTTTTTTAAATCAACCTCATTGTCTGCTCTTAATCTGATGTCAAGATATAAAGAGAGAAATACCAGACAAGGTTACTTTGAGATTTCATTAAATAACTACTCTGAACCCAGAGTCAATTCTCTGCATATTAAAAATGAAACATAATTACAGAAAGTGTCCTTATTGTTCAACAGTCTTTTTTACTTCAGAATAGTGCATAAAATGCAAATGTCTCTCTATAATTTACTACATTAAATATTTATGCCCACAGCCCTCTACAGCACCCATAATGTCAATGGAGGTCTTTCCGTTCTTCTTTCCCATTTAAAATCTGACAGGACTGCAGCTCCGCTGAGTTCCCTCTACATCCAGTTCTTCACATATTGGATAGAGGAGCTACCAATAAAACCTCTTAGAGGACAAAGGGAATACTAAAATACTTGACAATTCTAAAATACAGAGTTCTAGGGTTATACGATCTTTAAACCTGGATCAGTCACAGATTTTGGCTTAGGATGTTTTAAGCTATCTACATCCTTTGACAAATTCCCAAATCATATGCAGTTAGAGAAGACCTGAGAGTAGTGTCAGCTTAAGTAGGACACAAGGCGGCAAATTACCATAGAGCCAACACTCCAAAAAAGAATCTTTTTGCAGAAAGGAGGCCACAGGGACACGAACATATGTTAGCTTTACATTTTTCTCCTCCTACCGTCCTAGTCTCACTCATGCTGAACAGAGGCTGGCATAGAACAGAGACTTGCGGATTTAACTATTTGGGAAACTTGACCTAGGCAATGGTTCTGCCATCATCAGGGTGCCACTGCTGCTGCTGCCGCTAAGTCGCTTCAGTCGTGTCTGACTCTGTGCGACCCCGTAGACGGCAGCCCACCAGGCTCCCCCATCCCTGGGGTTCTCCAGGCAAGAACACTGGAGTGGGTGCCATTTCCTTCTCCACCAAGGTGACCCTAGGTATGCTATTTTACTTTCCCTGCTTCTCTGAACTCATGTCTCAAATAAAGGATTTAGACCACAGCATTTCTAAGATGCCTTCTGAATCCAAAATTCAATGGAAAAAAAGAATCCAAAATCATGCACTTGTTTTCTCAATTTAAAGTGAAATAGGGTTCATGTGCACTGAAACACATTACAAAAATGCTATTTGATGATAATGATCCACTACTGAAGAATAATATTCTTAAAATATGATCTGGGCTTGTTTTAAAGAGATTTTTCAAATTAATTAATGATGCCTTAGTATACAACAAAAAAGGGGAGGTCTTACATACAGAATATCCTTAGGTGCTACTGACAGCATGAAGAATTGCACAGCCAAAATGTGGAAGAAATGATGCCAAGTCCAATCAGAAGTAACAATGGGAAGAGTAGAATAAAGAAACCATGGCTGTAATTTGAATTGCCCTTTATGAGATATTCAAGAGGATGTGGCCTTAATGAGCAGAACTGCTGCTCATTAAGGCCACTGGGAGAAAGTAGACCAGTTACCTACTGGATGTAATACCTACCACATTAATTTTTTCTGGTACAAGAAAGAAAAATGTGGAATTCTATTCATGCATCTACCATTTTTGTTTCTATTTTTTAAGTGGTTAGGTCAGAGTAACCCTTTGAACAATAGAAAAAATGAATGACTAGAAAGATCCAAGCCATACTCTGTTATGTTACCAGACATAGGAAGACTGGGAGGACTTTTGTAATATAGAACATTTTTATGCGTCCTCAAGACTGAGTTAATGAGCACAGGAAATTACTATTAGACATTTGGGAAGTTCCTATTACATGGGTTATTATCACATTTTTAGAGAAATGGCCTGAATGTTGTTGGAAGATATAAAATCCGTACTAATAATGCAGTGCCTGGATTCAAACCAGCAATTGGGAAACCAAGTACAGAGGGTTCATAGCTCTTAATGGCATGATCTGGGGAGTCTTGGCCACAGCATTTTACAGTATAAACCGAGTTGTCTTTGGGATTATGAGACCCTGGGGACCAGTTGAAACTAAGTCCCTAATTAACTGTGAGGCCTTGAGCAGATCACTTTTCCCTCTGAGCCTATTTTCTTGTCTTTAAATGAGGCATCTGAACTCAGGTTTAAGAGTCTATTGATAAATACAGAATACTCTCTATACTGCAGGTTTCAGTCCTGACTGCCTGTTGGATACTCTTGGAGAGACTTCAAAAAGTATCCATGCCTGGGCCACAATTAAATCATCACTGAGTGTGGGGCTAAGAGCGTAATCATTTTTAAAAGCTCCCCAAGAGTTTTGAGAGTAAAGCTGGGGTTCAAAATCAGTTTTCTATACTTAACTGAATGTTTGTTTGTTTGTTTTTAAAGCAACATTTAATATACTTTCCATTATTCTTTTTGTGAGCCTCCCAGGTGACTCAGTGGTAAAGAATTGGCCTGCTGATACAGGAGATGCAGGTTCAGTCCCTGGGTGGGAAAGATCCCCTGGAGAAGGAAATGGCAACCAACTCCAGTGTTCTTCCCTGGATCATCCCATGGACAAAGGAACCTGGTGGGCTACAGTCCATGGGATTGCAAAAGGTCAGACATGACTAAGGGACTAAACAGCAGCAGTAGCATTCTTTTTGTAGACTAGTTTGGTCCTTTATTTCCCCAGTTTCACCTGTTTTGACTGAAAGCATTTTCATTATCCTTCTTTACCCAAGAAAAATGAAAATGAGCTGGAAAAAAGACACATCTGTTTTATATTTATTAGAATTCTTTGGAAAAAATTTGTAGGTGGAGAAAAATATTTGATCACATCAAGTTTTTAGATGATTCCTATTGTTTTTTAAAAAAATATCTTTCTTCTGTCCTTTATTTCCTTTTCTTTCTCTCTTTCTCCCTTTCAGTTATGATTATTTCCTATCTTTATAAATAAGAAAAGACTGAACTGCCAAAGCTAACAACACATACAAGCAACCAGCGAGTGGGTGAGAAATTTGTTGCTGAAGTTTTATTCCTTTACTTGACTTTTTCAGCTAGGCTGCCTTACAAATGACACAGAAACCAGCAATTTAAGGAATACAACCAACTTTTTTATATCACCCGCCGAACAATATTAAAAGATTAAAAAGTCATCAATCGAAGATATCCAAAACCATCATAACTTACTTCTCAGTGTTGTCTGTTTTCTATGATTTTTTTAAAGATCAGAGTTCCCTTTTTTATTTTTGAAGGAGACACAAGCTTTTTCACTAGTAGGTGGGAGATGTGTGGGTAGCTGAATATATGCACAGGTGCAAATGACTTTAATTAAGACTCAAATCATTTTAACAGGCAGATGGAAAAATGCTTCAGTCTTCTTTTAAAGTAACAGAGGCATTCAGGCACTAAAAATATTAATGCATGGGAAGAGAAAAATATAATTTCTATTCTTCCTAAAAGGTATAATTCTGAAAATACATTCATAAATATTTCCGAAGCAAACATTAGATGGTATGAAGAATAATCTCTTCATCAAAAAGCATAATAATTAATTTATATCAAAATAAATGCAAAAGAGTATTGTTGAAACCACAGCTACTAATAGCCATAGTTGGGGGATTAAAGGAGTTAGCTCTTAAAGTTTCATAAGAAGAGCATGGTAGGAACAGCAGTCTTTTTAAGGATAATATAAGATGGATACAGAAATGAATGTATATTGTACATTCTTGATTTTAAATCACAAGAGTCTTTAGATAAACATACAGAGAGAAATTGTGTTTGGGAAACATTGAATAATCTTGCATCATATTCTTGGGGAAAATATACATGTAAATTTGAAAAGAAAAAAGACTTGTTTGGGGATATTATCAGTTATCTAGGTTTGATTTTCCCCCCAAAACATTATTTTTAGTGTAGTTAGTCAGGAAGATGAAGTAATGCTAGTAGAAATGTATGTAAATGTTGCTTTCTTAATATTTAGAGGACACAGAAAAAAGCTGAAATTCTTTTCAGATTATTTTTCTACACAACATTAAATCTTTGCTCGAATAATTAATGCTTTTGAACTGTGGTGTTGGAGGAGACTCTTGAGAGTCCCTTGGACTGCAAGGAGATCAAACCAGTAAATCCTAAAGGAAATCAGTCCTGAATATTAATTGGATGGTGAAGCTGAAGCTGAAGCTCCAATACTTTGGCCACCTGATATGAAGAACTGACTCATTGGAAAAGACCCTGATGCTGGGAAAGATTGAAGGCAGGAAGAGAAAGGGATGACAGAGGATGAGATGGTTGGATGGCACCACTGACTCAATGGACATGAGTTTGAGCAAGCTCTGGGAGTTGGTGATGGATGGGGAAGCTTGGTGTGCTTCAGTCCATGGGGTCACAAAGAGTTGGACATGACTGAGTGACTGAACTGAACTGTGTTGAACCTCTTTGTATTTTAGTTTGTCTGTTATAATAAGATTATTTCTAAGACCCAGCAAATTTTTAATTGAGTACCCACTGTGCGATTCATGGTCTAACAACAAGAGTAGAAAATCAATGATTTTCTTCTCCACTTGTTCTTTTTGAAGCCAAGAAAAGTAAGATATAAAAATTCTTCTCTGGGATTTTCCTGTGGCAACATCATCGAATTTCTCAGTTTCTCTCTTTCCCTCTCTTCCTTTCTCTCTCCCTCCCTACATTCCTTCCTTCCTTCCCTAATTCCCTTTCTTTCTATTTTGTTCCAGTTTCAGCCAGTCTAATCGGTTGGTGCAAAAATAATTGTGGTTTTGCATTGTTGTACCTTGCAGTTTGATACTATGCTTAAATAAACGTGGTTATTTTATATCAATTTAATACATATTTCTTGCTTTTTTTTGCTAATGACTTATTACTTGTTGTTTATTTTATATTTATTTTAGACTGTAGAAATGATGTTAGACAAAAAGCAAATTCAAGTGGTTTTCTTATTCAGGTTCAAAATGGGTCTTAAAGCAGCAAAGACAATTTGCAACATTAACAACACATTTGGCCCAGGAACTATTAATGAACACACAGTGCAGTGGTGGTTCAAGAAGTTTTGCCTAGGAGACAAGAGTCTTAAAGATGAGGAGCATATTGGCTGGCCATTAGAAATTGACAATGACTAATTGAGAGCAAAGATCGAAGCTGACCCTCTTACAGCTACATGAAAAGTTGCTAAAGAGCTCAATGTTGACCATTCTGTGGTCACTCAGCATTTGAAGCAAGTTGTTGCTTTCACCAACAACACCTTTGGTGAAAAAGTTCGATAAATGGGTGCCTCATGAGCTGACTGCAAATCAAAAAAAGTGTTGTTTTGAAGCATCATCTTCTCTTATTCTAGGCAACAAGGACAAACCATTTCTCAACTGGATTGTGACTTGCATTGGAAAATGGACTCTATATGACAAATGGCTCAGTGGCTGGACCAAGAAGATGCTCCAAAACCCTTCCCAAAGCCAAATTTACAACAAAAAATTGATTATGATCACTGTTTGGTGGTCTTCTGCTGGTCTGATGCACTACAGCTTTCTGAATCCCAGTGAAACATTAACACCTTGAGAAGTATGCTCGGCAAACCAATGAGATTCAGTGAAAACTGCAACCCGGGCAGCTGGCACTGGTCAACAGAATGGGCCCAATTCTTCTCCAGGACAACACATAGCACAACCAACACGTCAAAATTTGAACGAATTGGGCTACAAAGTTTTGCTTCATCTGCCATATTCACTTGACCTCTCACCAGCTGACTTAGCACTTCTTTGAGCATCGCGACTTTTTGCAGGAAAAACTGCGTCCACAACCAGCAGGAAGCATAAAATGTTTTCCAAGACTTTGTCAAATCCCAAAGCATGGATTTTTATGCTGTAAGAGTAAACAAACTTATTTCTCTTTGGCAAAAATGTGTTGATTGTAATGGTTCCTACTTTGATCAATTAAGATGTGTTTGAGCCTAGTTATAATGGTTTATAATTCACAATCTGAAACTGCAGTTACTTTTGTACCAACCTGAGTCCCTTGGACCGCAAGGAGACCCAACCAGTCCATTCTGAAGGAGATCAGCCCTGGGATTTCTTTGGAAGGAATGATGCTAAAGCTGAAACTCCAGTACTTTGGCCACCTCATGCGAAGAGTTGACTCATTGGAAAAGACTCTGATGCTGGGAGGGATTGGGGGCAGGAGGAGAAGGGGACGACAGAGGATGAGATGGCTGGATGGCATCACTGACTCAATGGACGTGAATCTGAGTGAACTCCGGGAGTTGGTGATGGACAGGGAGGCCTGGCGTGCTGCGATTCACAGGGTCAGAGTCGGATATGACTGAGCGACTGAACTGAACTGAACTGATAGTAACCAGTTCCTCACAGGACCATCCCTTGTGGCTCTATGATTGCAAGACATCTTCAGCCAAAACCATCATGAAACCTTGAAGAAAAAAAAAAAGTTTATTGCTCACAGGTCCCTAAAAGTGCATGGCAGAGAGTGGGGACTAAATTGCTATGGTCACGTCTGACTCTACCCTATGGACCATAGCCCACCAGGCTCCTCTGTCCATGGAATTCTCCAGGTAAGAATACTGGAGTGGGTTGTCGTGCCCTCCTCCAGGAGATTTTCTGACCTAAAATTGGATCCTCATCTTTTATGTCTCCTTCTTTGGCAGGTGGGTTCTTTATCCACTGAGCCACCTGGGAAGCCCTGTGGTTCCACACACACACGAAAGAAAAATCACCAGTTTAGGGTTGAGAGTGGAGCCTAGGGTTTTATGGGCTCACTCTTTATTGGTGAATTTAAAACATAGCAGCTGCAGGAATTTGAAGCCCAGGGAGAGAGAAAATAAGTGGGTCTAAACAGTCAGTTATGAAATCAACCAAGATCTCTAAAACAAAGGAAACTGGAGGCAGTGTGGCCAGCAATACATTTATTCAAGGTAGACATCTTTGAATTGGGTACCTCTGCCATCAATGCTTAAGTCAGTCACCTGTCCCCTTTTCTCAACTCTGGTCAGCATCTTCACACACTTTCACATAAACATACATATGAATCATGTATGAACTCCTTAATCACAAAGTACCTCAGGAATAGAGGTACCTTTCTCATTTTTGTGAATTAAATTTAAAAATTCTTAAACCTGGATGTCATTCCTTATTTCTGATGTTACCAATACTCATCATTACTGTGATACTAGTTGTCTAAGTTATTTAGTAGCAGAATTTTTGAGCCAAAACCAACCTGAATGATTAATAAGGCCTCAGGGAATTCCAATATCCATTGTTCTGGGTTAGACTCACAAGTACAAAAAAAAAAAAAAAAAAAAAAAAAAAAAGGAAAAAAGCAAAAAGGGAAAAAGATTAGGAGGAGGATAAGGAGAGAACAATATTTGCAATACTAGATTCTTTAGATGAGGCCATGATTATGCCTCAAACAAAACCCACTTATCTCCTGAGGGTCACCGGAGCCAGTCCATTGGAGTGAATCCAGAGTGTCCAGGCCTGTATGACCTTCAGAACCTAAAGAACGGTTGTGACATAAGCCAGGGGGGCAGAATGCACAATGCAGGGGCAAGGGAGAAAGAGAGACAGAGCCTTTTTCTAAAATGTTCAGTTCTAAATGCTTAGTTCTACTATTTATGTCTTTGTAACCATATGTTGTTCATTTATTTGACTGTGCCTGGTCTTAGTTGTAGCATGTGGGATCTAGTTCTCCAACCAGTGATTGAACCCAGGCCCCCAGGCCCCCTGCATTGGAAGTGGGAAGTTTTAACCACTGAACCACCAGGGAAGTCCCCAAAATGTGTTTTTGATTGCCAAGGCTCCGCTCAAAAAGAACCTTCTCCCTTAATAAAGGGGTCCCTCATCTTCATTTGAATTATTAGGTTTTATTGTTCAACACTTGGGGAAGGGCATAGCAACCCACTCTCCAGTATTCTTGCCTGGAGAAGCCCAGGGTTGAGGAGCCTGGCGGGCTACAGTTCATAAGGTCACAAAGAGTCGGACATGACTGAAGCGATGAGCACGCAGGCATTGTTTGACACTTCAAAACAGACATGCCAGCACCTGGAATAGTGCCTGGCACAGAGCAGCTATTTCATAAGCATTAACTGAATGAATGAAAGACTGAGTGAATGTGTATACATGGTTAAAACACTATGTATTAATAGCACTGAAAAGAATGAAATACTTAGGAATAAATTTAACCAAGGAAGCAAAAGACATGTACACTGAACACTACTTCTCCCATTAATTGTACTAGCTCACTCCACTTGAGCTTAGTATTCTAGCTTAGAACTCTGGAATTTATGTGAAGCCAGCCAACCCTCCACTTCCATCAGGTTGCACAGTGACCCCTTCTGTGGTTTCATGTTAACACTTGGCAGGAACTTATCTGATCTTTCATAGAAGTCCCTCTCCAGATGGAGACCCACTGTGCTCTTCCATACCCCAAGGGACTATTGATCCTCTGCCTAGCTGGTTTTCATTCCTGTTCCTATTTCATGCCCTACAATTCAGATCCTTAACATACTAGTCTTCAAAAAGGTTTGTCATATACCCTGGATTCTTACTTTCAAAACTGAAACATAGGTGTCTGAAGACCTTATTCTGGTGGATTCGATTTTGCTTTTCGGTGGATTATATTTGAGTGCAAGTGGGGGCCTTTTAGACCTTTCTTTCCCTTCCTCAGTCCCAGATCTAGGGGTTTCTGCTAATTTGAAGCCACTATAGACATATCTGACACAGGAGCTCAAAATCTCCCAGGGGCACAAAATGCAGGTCTGGCTCCACTTCTCTGACTCAATAGCTTCCACGGTCCTCTCTATTCTTAGAAGGACTTTTAAAATGAATAAAAAAGAGAATGCTGAAGCCCAAGGAAACACATTTTACACCAACCCAGACGATGAGCGCCTGGCCTCCTTAAATGTCAGCTACTCATGAGTCTCTCTAAGTCATCATTGATTTCACATGGAAGTAGGTCAGGACTGCTTTTAACTAGAGGAGCCTCACGCTGCAGGTTTCATTTAGCTATGTGGAGGGAATATTAAAAGTTGATGTGGAAAGCAAACCTCTGCTTAATTAGCATCTGGATAAAGACTTTACTAAGGAAGCCAAGCAAGTTAATATAAAATGAGAAAATCGACAATGAAGTCTTTCGACAGCTATTTTTGTATCTGTAGCCTTTCATTTATGAGGAGTACAGGGATGGTCACCTCATGCTCTGCCTACCGATGCTAGTTAATCTGTATTTAGGAGGTTGACATTATTCCTCTATCTGTGGTTGCACACATGTTTTTATGCAAACTTTGTATTTCTTATTGCTTTTATTCTGATTTTTTTCCCAAATGCTAACCTTCAAATCCATTTGCATGTTGACCAATCATTTTAGAAGGAAAAGAGATTCTTTCTGAATCTGCTTAGAAACAACACTTCACATATTACCCTGCGAACAGTCCTCCATCCACATACTAAATATTTTTTTTTATATTAAACACTTTGAGTCTTTGGCTTCTACTCATTTATTGGTTAATATTAACACTTATACGTTTTTGGAAGCAAGATTTTTATTTTCAATTCATAACCAGGAAAAGAAAAATATTCATTACATTCGAAAAACACATCCACTACCCAGTTATACTGAATTGTTTGCCTTTGTGAAGAAATCACCTCTCACAATCATGTTGCCATGTTCCTCTGCCCGTTTTTCAATGAGGAAGAGCTCTTTGTTCTCAGCACTGCTCTTTCTCGGGTCAGGGTAACTGTGCTCTCTCAGGTGTGATGTCTCTCCACCCTCCAGGCGTAGATATCATCTGGCAACCCTGAAACAACTTGCCTCCAGAGGGAACGTTCTGCAGACTGCTATACGCTCCTTTACATCGGGGGTGGGACCCACTTAAGATGTCAGATCCTTTACCCAAACCGAACTGAAGAGAGTTGTGGGAACAGAGTGGACTGCCTGAAAAGTTAATTCGTTTTGACCTTGCTGCATTTTTTTTTTGTATAAAATATTTATTTTCCCCCAGATATTTAAAAATCAAACAATCAGCCCTTAGAGCTCTGCAGCTATTTATATTTTACCAAGTCTTTTCTAGAACACAATTTTTCTTTCATTTTACACAATGATCCTCTGAGGTGAATATGAAAAATTCTGGGTGAATACTGGGAGGATTTGACTCTCCCCGAAAGAACAACTTTTCAGTGATAAATTCATCTTTTGACCCCGTGATATCTGATTCCTGTCTCTTTTCCATTTATATACATTAAGTGATCCCCCTCCCATCTACCTTGCATTATACCAAGATGGCTTTTTAAGTTGGCCAAACAAAAGGATTTTTAAGAACAAACGAAAGTATAGAAATGAAGATTCATTCTAAAACTCCTTATCAACTTCTGGAAATTAGATAATAAATGTGTTTCACTTCCCTGGTGGTTCAGATGGTAAAGAATCTGCCTGCAGTGCAAGAAACCCAGGTTTCATCCCTGGGTCGGGAAGATTCCCTGCAGAAGGGAATAGTAACCCACTAGAGTATTCTTGCTTGGAGAATCCAATGGACAGAGGAGCCTGGCGGGCTATAGCCCATGGGGTTGCAAAGAGTAGGACGCAACTTAGCACACAGCACACACATAGTCTTTCCACTCAAAAATGAATCATTCAGTTGTAGAGATTGGACACACATTCATTCAATTTAGCCAGTCATTTGATCATTCAAGGAACGTGTATTGACAAAAATGTCCTCTGTGCCAGAAAATGTGCTAATTGTTCAGGTGCTGGGAAAAAAAAAAGACTTAACCACTATGTCCTGACCATTTAGTTGAAATGGCAAAAAGGAAGCTGAATGGATAGAGTTCAAAATTAATTGTTAACATGGACATCATATTGCATGAGAACCAAGAATGCCCTCAGATGGAGGAATTAAGAATATCAAGTGTTCTATGATGCTTCCTCGTCCAAAAGAGGAAAGGTCCAGAGCCAGAGGCCAGTAAGGAAGCCCTTAGTGACTCTGGAGTGAGCAGAAGAGGAAGCCAGCTTGTAGGAAATGAAAGATGGGATGGGAGACAGGAAATGAAGGCAGCAAGTAAACATTCACTTGAATGTCTTGGCCATGAAAAGGAAATGGAGTATCATGGCTGGGTGTAGAAACTAGCTGCTTTGTCTGAAACATAGATGGACAATTTTATTATCATTTATATTCAATGGTCACAAACAAAGCATGGTCTAGAAGTCAAAGTGAGTTTTGCAGGCTTCGAGTGAGATTAGCAATCAATCAAAGACGGACAACTCTCAGGCAATCTGTTTTAATTTCTTAGATTTGAAAGTTCTTTTGTGCAAAAGCTTGGTCAAGTTTCTTTGACAAAAGGCTTTCATCATTTTGACAGAGTTCTCTTGTCCTTAATCATAAGTAGTTAATAACTTATCAATCAAGAAATGAAAGAGGTAACTTTGAGATTCAGAATCTGATAATGTAAAGAGAATAATGCTTTGTTTCAGCTCTGACCCTTCTGTTGGGAGCTCCTAACATCTAAAACTTTTCTCAGTTTCCAAGTTCCTAGAAATATTGATTTCTTATTTGTGTCATGAGAACAGAGACCACTTTAGAATTACCCACCCATAGCGACATGGGTGGATCTAGGATTGGACAATACACGGATACCCCCAAACTTTACTTTATGATTCTATAGTTTTACTATCCTTTTTCTTTCTCGATTTAATTATATCAGTCCCATCTGTAACAAGGGCACAGATGCAAAATATTTTAAAAAATGATATACTTTTGAATGTAACTGAAATTTGACCAGAGGAAAATCTGGGGAAAGTATTCTTTCTACCTTCAATTGTTACAAGACTATTCCAGACTTCTGTATTTGAATTTTTTCCTTTCAGTTCATATGTTCAGGGTATATCTGGCTAGACAGGATATTCTGCTTCCAAATACATGTTACTAATTCTCCCTCCTCCCCTCTTAGATTCTTTATGGCATTTTTACTCCTTTCATTTGGGAATAGCAATAGCCCAGATTCTTCAGTTGATTGGTTATTCTACCATGAGTGGAACATTTAATTAACCCAGCTCCCATCAACTAACAATAATGAGGTTGCTTCAGCCGAGAAACACCATGCACCACTACAGACACTTCATTAAATTCAGAATTGCCATCCATTCATTGAATTCTGAAAATCGATCTTTCTGAAAATTAAAAGAAAAGCTTTTCAAATATTTTATAATTTAAACAAATTCTTAACCTGAAAACACACTCATTTAAGACCAGTGGTCCCATAATAATAACTCCCTGGGTTTATGCAGTACTTTTTCACCGAGGAGGTAAAATGACTTAGCTGAATGTGTTCTTACTCTCTTTACTATTTGAGTTCAATAATGCATAATGTTAAGCAGATTTGAATTCCTTCTTTAAGATGTTAGTCTCTGTTATTTCTTCATGAAAAATGCATCTCTCTGTCTTCAAATATTGAGATGTGATCAATTTCTGTCAGCTATCCATTTGTACAGGAACTGGTGATGATCTGACATCTACAAAATGACCCACATTTAAATGCTTTATGGCTATAATCTTTATATCTTTCCCCTAATAAATCTGCCTAGAATGAAATGGGCATTCTTTTAAACAGGATATTTAAGTGCAAAAGCAATGAATTTAGCATTTAGCATAGTTCCTTTTTGGCTGAATGACTATATTGATTTCAGTGTGGAATTTTCTAAGTCATAGGATCTGATTTTTTCTTTTTTTTTTTACTTAATAGTCAGACATTTCTCTTATGGCTTTTGTTTCTTCAATAGCTCTCTCAAGTCACTATGCCTATTATTTCAACAAGTTCAATAAATACTTATCCTGTATCAACTTTGGGAAAGATTGCATTGAGCCAAGTGCTACGTGAAATGAAATGATGAAAAGGTATGGCCCTTGATCTCCTTAGCCATATGTCTTAATGGGGAATAAAACAGAAAAAAAAAAAAAAAAAGCAACTTTACAATAGGTCAGAATAAGACACATACCACTACAGATGTATAGAGCCAGTGCTCCCAGAATTGAAAGAGAGATTATTTCTAGACAATAGCATAAGAAAAAGTCAATGGAGATGCAAGCCATGATCTAAGCATTAGACTTTGTTTTATGGAGTTACTGGAGGAATCCTTTCCTCAAGAGAAAATAGCATCAGAAAGAAAGCTTCGGAGGCAGGAAGTGGTCATTTGTTTGGGGATCTACAGCTCATTCAATAATCCACGGATGTATCAAACAGCAGAGCCCAAAGAGATTCACAGTTTGAGAACTTAATAGTCTCATCTGAAAAGTGAGAAAACTAAGGCATTAAGAGATGAACTGATTGATCCAAAGTGTCAAAGCGTCTTAAATGGTTCAGCCAAGAAGAAAACCATCTCTTATGATGTCCAGGCCCTGCCGAGCCTTCTAGATCATATGAAAATGTAGGACACATTGAGGAACTATGTGACTGATAAGAAACCCTTATTTATTGCTGCTGTTGTTTAGTTGCTGAATCATGTCCAACTCTTTGTGACCCCATGGGCTGCAGCATGGGCTACAGCTCCTCTGTCCATTATCTCCTGGAGTTTCCCTGAAATCATGTCCATTGAGTTGGTGATGCTATTGAACCATCTGTTGCCCTCAATCTTTCCCAATATCAGGATCTTTTCCAAGCTCTTCACATCAGGTGGCCAAACTATTGGTGCTTCAGCAACAGTCCTTCCAATGAAATATTCACTCTACTTTCACCTACCATTTAATTTCTCATAGATGTCAAACTGTCGAAAACACACGATATCAAATACAAATCAGAAACTGAATTTTCTGTTTGAGATAATTCAACAGAAGAAAAGGAAATCAGTCCTGGTATACTGAATACAAACTAAGGAAATCCTGGTTTAAAAAAAAATAGACTAGATTAGCTTTATGTCTGAATTGAAAATGTTTCTGCATTTTTTAAGCCTAAAGCAGGGAGGGTTCTTCTTAATGGAGAGAATTGCTGATTAAATTGCTGACAAGAAATTGCACTTAAAGATTCAGCAGCCAGAGAACATAAACACAGGGAATAAACATGTCTGCCTGCATCAATCAAAGACAGCTGCAGTCTACTCCCAGAAAGGTGAGCAATTATTTATGAAATTATGTCTTCTTCAGTGATTCTATGTTGCAATCCTAAGAGAAACTGAATGAGGAAAACAGATAGTGTCATGGTCCCAATTAGCCAAGGAGTCACATGCATTTTCAAAATCAAGGGATTTTACTTATATATTATTTACCTTCATCATCTTGGGAAAGATGTTTAGCTTTAAAAAATAATAATTAAATAGGCCAGTGTGTTCTTGAAGAACTGCATGTGTGCGTTTAAAGATTGGTGTCTGATTCTGCCAAGTACACATTAACATAAATCTGAAGAGAAAAGAAGTCAAGCCAAGAAGCATTTTACAAGGGCCTCTTCAGGAGATTTTGTTTGTTTGTTTCGCTGGATCATTTTCTAGGTGAGTGATGCTCTCATTGCCTTTGGGCATTGGCTGATTTTTTTTTTTTTTTAATCCATGGAGTGGTTTTCTTTTTCTCTTTGGGCAGCCTTGAGCCACCAAGATACTGCTTAGTTATGGGCAAGATGCAAGGAAGTGTGGGCAAAAGCCCTATATTCCTGGAAGATGAATCATCTAGTTGGTAGCTCACTACTATAAATCTCTCAGCCCAAAGAAACATGCCCAAACATCCCTAAGTTATGCTTAAAGGCATTGAGATGAGGGCTCATGGTCTCTCTGCCAGGCCATTTAGGTGACTGTGAGGCTCACTGGGCAGACCACAGTCTTTCAGGGACAGCTCAGAGGCCTGGGATCCAGAAAATCCCTTCAGAGTAACTGCTGCTGCTGCTAAGTCGCTTCAGTCGTGTCTGACTCTGTGTGATCCCATAGACGGCAGCCCACCAGGCTCCCCCGTCCCTGGGATTCTCCAGGCAGGAACACTGGAGTGGGCTGCCATTTCCTTCTCCAATGCATGAAAGGGAAAAGTGAAAGTGAAGTCGCTCAGTTGTGTCAGACTCTTAGCGACCCCATGGACTGCAGCCCACCAGGCTCCTTTGTCCGTGGGATTTTCCAGGCAAGAGTGCTGGAGTGGGGTGCCATTGCCTTCTCCGTCAGAGTGACTAGGATAACCCAAAGTGAATTTTGGAGGGTCCTGAAAAGATTTTCCTCTCCCTTCCTAAGCTGATGACAAATATGAAGTGGTCCATGTCATTTAGGTATAGATCCAGCTTTATCTTATCCAGCAGATAACTCAGGGAGCAACAGCAGTATGAGACATTAGAGTTTTTGATTGTAACTGGTGTATTTTAAGGAAATTGGATGGGAAAGTAATTGGGGAGCCTGACAAGTATAGATAAAGTATCATTAAGACCAGAACCTCTGAAGCCAAATAATCTGGATTCAAGTCTTAGATTTACTCCCTGTGTGACTCTGGGTAAGCTATGCCTCAGTTTCTCCTATCTTTAAAGTGGCAGTATTAATATCACCTACCTCCAAGTACTGCAGTGAAGGTGGAATACAAGTAAAATGCTTAGAACTCTGTATGGCATAGAGGCAATGGCATAAAAGCAAGTCCATCCTAATCTTGTTTTGGAAGCATTCTGAAGGGAAAGATTAGGTAGGGCTGCATTCTTTCCCCGAGTCCTCAACACTACTTCTCGGATGAATTCCATTGTGCTTAATTCATGTTGAAATCATTTCTGAGGCAAACCTGTTTGAGGCAGAAACATTTCCCAAGAAGCTCATCACCTCATTTCCCCATTAATATTGTTAGCTCTAACTACTGAGATGCTTGGCCCAGTTATGACAGTTAGACCTCCTCCTTGCTTTCATCATCCCCTCCAGTGTCCCAGAAGGAAGACCCCCATTCTCTTGTACTGCTCTCCTACGTTAGCTGGATTGCAGCCTGGGAAACCTCCCTAGATAGCACACCCTCGTTGGGTATCATGGCTCCATCTGTGGGTACCATTCTGCTCTGTCTAGTCCTCCCCCTTGAATGGTCTAAACCCATCTAAACAGACCTCTGGGGTAAAGATTGCTGTTGGCCTGAGTCTCAAATTCTCCTGACTGTCTAACCAACAGAAACAACTCCTTCCTGAAGCAGTTCTTAACAGTGGTTCTCAAATTTAAAAGTCAAGAAATTCGGATGAAGGAAATGACACAAACAGATGAACTTATTTGCAAAGCAGAAATACAGATACAGATGTAGAGAACAAACTTATGGATACTAAGAAGGGGAAGAAAGGGATGGTGTGAATTGAGAGATTGGGATTGACATATATACACTACGATAAAACAGATATCTAATGAAAACATACCATATAGCACAGGGAACTCTACTCAAAGCTCTATGGTAATTTAAATGCAAAGGAAATCTTAAAAAGAGGGAATGTATGTATACATACAGCTTATTCACTTTGCTGTACACAGAAATTAACACAACATTGTAAAGCAACTATACTGCAATAAAAATTAAAAAAAAAAAAAGAAAGAAATGACACATACCTGGCATGACTAAGAAGGTTTTAAGAACAAGAATGGATATTTTTCACACATGGTGCACTACCTGATACAATGTTAAACTCTCAAGGTCTCCAGAAGAAACTGGAGGTAATGAAATTGTTTTCCCTGCTGATTCAATCAAATGACCCTGACTCTTTTTTTGCAAGCTGTCAACTAATCAGTAACTCACTTAAGGAAAGAAAAACAATATTCACTCATTTCATGTTATCTGAATTTTACTTCTCCCTCCCTCCTTTCCTTTTCCCCTCCAGTGTTTATTAGAAAGTGAACTCAAAGTATTAATGTATTACAGGTTTCTCTTGCACACAAGTAAACAGTTTGCTAATATTTAGCCATATACCCCTGAGTTATTGTTGGATATTAGCCATAAATATTCCCAGAGAAGGGAATGGCAACCCATTCCACTATTCTTGTCTGGAGAATCCCATGGACAGGGGAGCCTGGAGGGCTAGAGTCTATGAGGTTGCAAATAATTAGACATGACTGAAGTGACTTAGCACGCATGGACAGCCATAAACATTACCGAGGATTACCAAAAAGTCAAGATCACAGGCCCAAGCTCTAGAATTTTTCATTGAACAGGTCTATTTATGATAAAGCCCAGGAATCTGTATTTTTAGTTACAGGCAGGTGAAAATAATGCAGGAGGTCCTTTGCCCACTGTACTTTGAACTACCTAAGGATATTCCTGGGAGCACGTCTCCACAGTCCTGGCCTGAGGACATCATCATAACCCAGAGGAGGGCTCAATTTTCCTTCTGAGCTACTGGAAGGAGTCTTGCTAAGGCAGAAACCAGTTTGAGACCACAGTGTGGGACTCTGAACAGGAGGGCAATCAATAAACAGCAGGAAAAGAACCTGACAAGGATTGTAAAGTTTAGATTAAGAAGTTTAGCAGAACCTATAGGCTCTGATCTTGCCAGACCTTCTGGAATCCTTGTTATATCCTCAGATATCTCTTCAGCTGTTCTGCATGCATGCTCAGTTGCTTCAGCTGGGTCCAACTCTTTGCAACCCCATGTACTGTAGCCCACCAGGCTCCTCTGTCCATGGGTTCTCCATGCAAGAATACAGACTGGGTTGCTATGCCCTCCTCCAGGGGGTTCTTCCTGATCCAGGGATTGAACCCGCTTCCCTTATGTTTCCTGTATTGGCCGGTGGGTTCTTTACCACTCCTAAATGCCATTGGAGAATCCGTATGTCCCAGAGGTTCCAGGTTTCACCCTTCAACAGTGGCCAGATGGCTTCTAGTCACCATGCAAGTGGAAGTTCTGCTCACAGTCAGCATGCTGGGCAGTGGGCAGTAACAGGCTGAAGGCTCACCTATTCCCCACAGTAAATGCAAGATTCAGGCTCCTGGGTTCTCTTCCCCACCCTTCCCCTCAGTTTCTCTGTCCAACCCACTCTTTGTCAGTCTCTACTTTCATAGGAATAAACAGGAGGGAAAAATAAAGTCCTTAGCTAGTGTGCTTGCCAGATTTTACTAGGAAAAAATATTTCCAATGGGCTAAACAAAATGTGTAAGTTAACATTAGTTTCATGTTTCCCAGGACAGCTGAGTTCTCAGAAAGTGGACACCCACGACCATCTCAGACATGAATCTGAGAACTTCATCCAAGACTAAGCAAATGGATTCATGTGGCCTTTGAAAATAAAGGTCACAAAGTCTCTACACTGTAGGTCAAACACTTAAGTTCGATGAGAGGCTCCACAGATAAGTTTGGATATCTGGTTTCTTGGTCCAGAACTGATTAATGATGTGATAATACAATGAGGAAAAGTGCAAAAGGAAAAGAGGGAAGAAGGGGAGGGGAGGAGAGGCCAGATGCATCAATAAAACTACCTGCAAGCCAGAAGAGGCAGGAAAACCACAGAAGAATTTAAGTGAATTTCAATAGTAGAGCTATAGAGGACTAGTGAGCTCTACAACCTCAAACAGCCCCACTGGAGGAGACCTCAGTATCACAGTTAATCTATCAGTACTGTCACTGCTACTACAAATGACAGGACCATGATGGCCACCCCTGTGTGAGGCCTCCCTTGTTCAAGTCATCTTGCTGGACACGTCTCAAGTGTTAGCACATCACACACAGTGATGATCACAACAGTGACCCTGAATCATAAACACCCTGATATTCATATACCCTTCCTTTTTCTTTAAAATGGGATACTATACACATACAACCTTCCAAAATCACTGTTTTTCTAATTTAAAATTATTTTTAAATTTAATAAGTAAGAGTCAATTGGATCAGTTGCTCTACCTGCAATGCCTAATATTTTAGGAATCACTTGACCTCAAGCTACTTAAACAATGAAAAAGGCATGTGTATGGGAGGTGGAGGGCATGGGGTACTTTCTTGGTTTTATTTTGCTTGTTTGATGGTTTCGAGTTGTTGTTGTTTAAGAAAGTTAGTGGAAAGGCAAAAGTTATATCTAATTCCCGACTGTGTGTCATCAGACCCAAAGGACATAAGTATATCTATAATTGTAAATATGTAACATAACACCCAAAAGTCTTAAAAAGGAGTCTTACTAAAGGGGTGGGAAAAATATATATATATATGACTTGATTGATATTGGATTGATTACTCGGTTCAACTCCTGGCTCAGGAAGATCCACTGGAGAAGGGATAGGCTACCCACTCCAATATTTTTGGGCTTCCCTTATGGCTCAGCTGCTAAAGAGTCCGCTTGCATTGCTGGAGACCTGGGTGCGATCCTTGGGTTGGGAAGATAGCCTGGAGAAGGGAAAGGCTACCCACTCCAGTATTCTGGCCTGGAGAATTCCATGGACTGTAAGTCCATAGCGTCACAAAGAGTCGGACACGACTGTGTGACTTTTGCTTTCATAGGCTCCCTGGGTGGAGGTAGTGGTAAAGAACCCGCTTGCAAATGCTGGAGACATGAGAGACGGGGGTTCAATCCTTGTGTCAGGAAGATTCCTTGGGGGAGGGCATGGCAACCCAGTCCAGTGTTCTTCCTAGAGAATCCTATGGACAGAGGAGCCTGGTGGGCTAAGGTCTGTTAGGTCACAAAGAGTTGAACGCGACTGAAGCAACTTAGCACTCACGCAATACCAGAAGAATGAGCTTGCGTCTTTCTTCTGCTTTGATCTTTTGTTGACCCTACTGTGTTCTGGTGTTTCTTGTCTGGTTTTCTGTGTACCTTTGTATGTGCTTCATTGGTTGGCACTTACATTTGTTCATATGACCACTTGATGTGTGCATTTTCTGTGTATGTTTCTTGGTGCCTCGATATTTTTAATTTATTGCTTCTCTTTGCTGTTTCATGTTTCTATTTTTTTCTTTAATGTTTCTCTTTACACTTTTCTACTTTTAACTTTTCTATTGCATTTTTTCCCTCAAGTATACCATAATTTAATTATATCTTTCATTATGCCTCATACATTTTCATAGGAACATACATTCATGCATTTATATTAAACATAGGCTGAACTTTATTTTTAAAAGATTTATTTGAGAGGATAAAAGAGTTTTCTTTTTTTCTCACTTGATGCTGGCTGACAGTTTCTATGATTCAGGGCTTTTGATTTATTAAAATGGCCTATTCACGACCTAAGTGTTCTAGACTCCAACCAAAGGATATATACAAAAAGAATGTGTAAAAGGAAGATAAAAATGATAAATAGAAAATTTACCAAAAAGCATATTTGTATTGGGTTGACCAAAAGTTTTTTCAAATTTTTTGGCCAATGCAATACTTCACTTACTTCTCATATAGACAAAGAAATGTGCAAAAATAAAATACAAGTTAATCACTTCTAACATGTTTGCTATCTTCTTTATCACTATACAGGTGATATATAGTGGCTCAGATGGTAAAGAATCTGTCTGCAATGCGGGAAACCTGAGTTGAATCCCTGGGTTGGGAAGATCCCCTGGAGAAGGGCATAACAACCCACTCCAGTGTTCTTGCCTGGAGAATCCCCATGGACAGAGGAGCCTGGCAGGCTGCAGTCCATGGAGTCACAAAGAGTCAGACATAACTGAGCGACTAAGCACATAACACTACACAAATTTTAAAAATAATAAGAACTAGTTTACATAAATTTATTGTTACTATGCTCATGCACAGTTAAATGACAAAATAATGCCAGATCTACTAGGAAAAGCATACTTCTGAGTTAAAAAAAAATGCTTCTTAGTAAAACATGCTTCAATTAATGTGAAGGCTGTATTTAGAAAACTGTGAAGCAAAATGAAATTGATTCATAGTCTAACACTACTGTCTTATTTTAACTCTTTCTTATTTCCCAATCCCCATCAATAATTATAAGCCTTTAAGATATGAAATTATTAAATTAGATGTATCTTTTAGAGATTATTAAAAATAAGAGTTGAAGGGATAAATTATTTGACATAGATTTTCAAAGCCAAAAGATTATATTTTCATTGAATTAAATATCAGAATATTAGCAAAATGAACATTTCTAGTGAAACTTAGTGGGGTATGAAGCACAGAGATACAAGTCTTACTTTTATTTTTGAAATCAAAAAAAAAAAAAAAAAAGAATATGACTCAGGGGTCATGAATGGTATACTACTTCATATCACTTATCCTCTCCCCATGTTATGGGCAGGTGTTTACAAATCCTATCTGTCAAGAGGGAAGTGGATAGTTGTATCACTGAGGGCAGCAATAACTGTAGGTAAACTCTCAGCTATCAACACTTTTGGATCTATATTTTGAATCACAGGACGATTCTGAGAGCCCCTGTGATTGTGTTAACATCAGACAGTGTTTTTCTATTTTCTTCCTGAGTCAAAAAAAAAAAAAAAAGGCATTGAATTACTCACTAGAAATACTATGTGCATTTTTTCTCCCTTCCGTATGATAAAGTAAAACATTGGAATTGATATAACTCGGGGCATGACCTTTCTCTGAAGAGCTGATGCACAGTTAATAACATATGGAAAAGAATTTAATCCTCAGATCTCTAAAAAGCTATAAAGAGCCTAGATCACTTTTCCATGTACAAGCTTGGTTTTAGAAGCATACAAAGCTCATTTTGGAGTTGAATAGGAAAGTCTGTGACATATAGCACATAGTCTGATTCTAACAGATGGATTTTTCTTGAAATAACTTCATTAGTTAATCACTTTTTTTACATATACTTTTTCTAGCTAATTGGTATAACTGCCAGCTGGAGCTGTTAAGAAACCTCCAAAGAAACTGGTAGGTAAGGAGAACACTGGCTAATTTCACCAATTCTAGGATTAAACTTCTACTAATTTCATATTAACCAGTGTGTACTTTGAGAGTAAAATCTTATTCATAATTTTTTCCACCTTTTTCCAAAAAGCTTACTAGATCTATGTTTAAACCAAATCAATCATCTGGAGTTGAAGACATGACTAAAAGACAAGACACCAAAGATGAGCCCCACAGGTCAACAGGTGTCCAAAATGCTACTGGGAAGAGCAGAGAAATAGCTCCAGAAAGAATGAAGAGGCTGGGCCAAAGCAGAAACAACGCTCAGCAGTGAATGTGTCTGGTAGTAAGAAGTTAATGTTTTCATAAATCTTTCTGATTAAAGAGGAAACAGATAAATGTTGCTTATAACCACTAATAAATATTAATTAATCACTATGGAATTGCATCACCATCTTCATCAGACATGCTGAAGAGTTCTTTTCCTTTAAAGAAGTTTCTCAGTGTAACCGCATGAATGCCTGAGTGCTCAGTTCTGACCCCAGGAACTGCAGCCTGCCAGACTCCTCTATCCAAGGAATTTTCCAGGTGAGAACAGTGGAGCGGGTTGCCATTTCCTATCCCAGGAGATCTTCCCTATCGAAACTATGTCTCCTGCGTTGGCTGGTGGATTCTTTAGGAATCCTGTGATGGCATCATTTGAGATGTAAATGATTACTTTGCAGCTTAGGTGCCCTAAGACATTTTTAAATAAAGGAAAACAGTGTAATTTAATGAAATGAACATTGAGAAAACTGGGATCTGTTTTGACTTTACAATATCTTTACGTAGTGATTTGGATCTCACAAAAGGATTAGTCATTCAGATAGAGACAATCCCTGTCTTTGAAATTCAGTGGTAAATATCATGTTCCCCACCTATTTATCATTAACAATCTTTCTGTAATTTATGTGTTGATAGATCTAGGAAAAGTACCATAGGAATAAGATGCTAATTACCAAGGCCTTTAAAAGGGAAGTAGCAAGCCTAGTCTAGTTTAGCAGGAAGGTAAGTATGTAGCAACATGGAATATGCCAAGAGAATAATTTGTTGTTTTTTTAAAAAGTAATAATTCTATTCAAATGGCTCTCTTTCCAGTAAAGCCTTTCTAATACAGATTTGCTCAAGCAGGTTTTTAATATAAGGTAATTTTAACACTTGCCAATTCCATGTTTGAATGTATAATTTCCTGCCAAATCAAGACGTACCTAAAAATTTTTATACTACTATGTTTTCTTTGTTAGATTTCCAGGGGTCACTTAAGAATTGAGATCTTACATTTCATTTTAAATTTAAAACTGATTCCTCTTTTTAATATGTTATAATGTGCAGACCATCACTTTCAGTTCTTTCAGAACACACTAGTTCCATTTTTGTTTTGGCGGCTTAAAAAAATGACACAAATTTACTACTTCGAAATTCTAGAAGACAGAAGTCTGAAACGCGTTTCACAGGATTGAAATCAAGCCTGTCGGCTGGGCTCCCATTCTTTCTGAAGGTCTAGGAGAGAATGGGTTCCCTGGACTCTTCAACGTTCTAGATGTGCCCTGATTTCTAGGCTCACAGCCCCCTCCCCCATCCTCAAAACTCGCATGTTCATCTCTCTGACTCAGACGGCCCTGTCTCTGTCTTTCACTTTTAAGGACCTGTAGGAAGGCAATCCCATGGACGGAGGAGCCTGATGGGCTGCAGTCCATGGGGTCGCTATAGTCGGACACGACTGAGCGACTTCACTTTCACTTTTCCGTCATGCATTGGAGAAGGCAATGGCAACCCACTCCAGTTTTCTTGCCTGGAGAATCCCAGGGACGGGGGAGCCTGGTGGGCTGCCGTCTATGGGGTCGCACAGAGTCGGACACGACTGAAGCGACTTAGCAGTAGCAAGAAGGCAATATTTCCTTTGGTATGGTGAAAATAAAATCACGCATCTTGAGCTTTCAACTAAAAGGACCAAAGCTCACTTTGTTGCTGTGTCGCTAAGTCCTGTCCTCTGCGATCCCCTGGACTGTAGCCCACCAGGCTCCTCTGTTCATGGGCTTTCCCGGGCATGAATACTGGAGTGGGTCGCCGTTGCCTTCTCCAGGGGCTCTTCCGATCCAGGGATCAAACCCGAGTCTCCTTCATTTGCAGTTGGATTCTTTACCACTGAGCCACCTGGGAAGCTCACATACCACGTGCCTTATCTGTACATCAAGGGCTTCTTTGCACTCAAGTCAGAAAGGATAGTGTCTGTGCACTTACTCTCTGCAGGTTCTTTGGAGCGGCGGCCGCTGGACGACTTCCTCAGCAGGCTGCGCCCCGAGGTAAAGAGGCTGGTTAACTCTTCCAAAGGACTCGTGGGGGTTCTGGACCGGGAGCCGCTCGGAGCCGAGCCGTAGGTATTGACCGCGGCGTTGACCATCTTGCTCCCGTCTGACACCGGTCGGGGGGTGGAGTGAGGCACTGATGGCGAGCTCCTGGAGAGGCTGCCCGAATGCACGGCGTCGTAGGGCGGGGGCCTTTTGAGGCTGAGCGGGGTCAGGGACCTGCCCATGCTGACAGGCGATGGGGAAGCGGAGTGACTTTTGGGGTAGCCGTGCGGAGACTGGGTTCGGTACAGAGTGGAGGGCGGGGGAGGGGACGAGGAGAGCACGGAGGCGGCGGGAACCGGCCCCAGGGCTCCAGCCTGGTCTTTCTCCAGTTTTGCGTGGCCGGAGGCATGCGATGGCAAGGAGGATGGAGAGGCCCCGGCCTGCTGTTTCATATAAGACACGTTTTCCAACACTGGAAGCTTGGTGACCTCCAGAGGGGTGAGCGGAGACTCATCCGAGTTGGGCGAGCACTGCACCGGAGCCGGGGGGAACACCAGTAGCGGGGGTCTATGAGACAGCAGGTTGGGAAAGGGCGGGGGGATGTCACAGAGCAAACCCTTTGGAGTACATGGCACTGAGGACTTGGCCAAGTCCAGGTCAGGCACCGTGGGAGTAGCACACTGTGAAGAACAGCTGTGATGGTCGAGGTCACATTTTGAGTCTTGGCCTAGATCGTCAAAAATGGGGTATTTCATTTCTTCGTAGACGGCCTCACTCTGGTCCTCATCGTCCTTCCGGAAGTCTCTGAGAATGTTCCCCACCATCTCAATGTACACGGGCTCCTCCTCCTCGGGTTCCCCTGCGGGGCTGCTGACCTGGCAGAGCGAGGAGTCCCGCGGGAGTGAGGTCCTCCTGGGTCCGTGCTTTTTGATATACGTTTCGTCAAAAGATGTGCTGAGCTGAGTGTTTGGATTCCGTTTTGGTTTGGGAGGAGGAATCTTCTTTGAATATTCATCACTGTGGGGTCTTGGTTTGGTTGACACTAAAAGAAGAAGAAGAAATAAACAGTAAAACAGATGAATACAATAGTAAAACTTTCAGATTTGACTTGCAGGTGGCTTTCCTACTCGAATGAGAAGGAAATGGCACCCCACTCCAGTATTCTTGCCTGGAGAATCCCATGGGTGGAGGAGCCTGGCGGGCTACAGTCCATGCGGCCACAAAGAGTCAGACACCACTGAGCCACTAACACTTTACTGCTCTAAGCTTTTGTGGGAATGGGTAACCGGAATCATTTCTAGATGGAGGCATAGACTAAAACTCCAACAGAAATCAAACATTTCAATATTTAGAAAAACATGATGTGAAAACCATAGTAATTTATCTTCAAATTAATATTAATAATCCAACACTGATAAATGCATTAAGGCCAGAACTCTTCACCACTGTCTTAGAATTTCTAAATAGAAACTTTCAGATGACACAAATTGGATAAAAACAATCACATATTTGATAAAAATCAGCCTCTACCAATTAAGCAACAAAGAAACTTAAGGGAAAAAAAAAACAGAGTTTCTGTTAGAACAAATGGTTATAATAACACCATGGGGACTGTGCCCTTTTAATGATGTGGCTATTACACATGATCACTTCTTGCTTTCATTTGGGATAAAAATGTTCCAGCCTGCTAGACTTAATCTCTGTCTTGGTTCAGACAAATAACTCTTATACAGATGGGGCTGATACATCAGGGGAAATTGATGGGAACATCTTATGAGGCTAGACAAGTTAATCTCCAAATCTCCAGGTAATGTTGATTATGGGGTATTCTGTTTTTGTTCAGAAGGTCTCTCATGATATCCCAAATGCTGTCTTGGAATAAATTTATTGCCCTGACACATCAGAAGCCCCTAAAGAGTTTTACAAGAGAATAATCCAGAGAATGATGTGCAAGCTTCCAGAATAACTTCTGGAAACTCACAATAGATGTACATACAAGTATATTCCACAGCCTGCTGGAAGTCCTCTTTGTAAGAGAGCATAAACTTCTGACTCCATCCAAGAGGGCTGAACAGGATGTGTCTGTGACTGCAATCAATTGTTTAGCATGCAGGGAAGGTACTGAAGTCTTGTTATTATCTCATTATTGCATTGTGCTGATACATAATTATAATGATTATCATTTTTATCCAGTGTGGCAGAATGTAGTTCATTGTGGTAAGTGATAGCATACAATGTAATTTGACAGTGCAGTTTATAGGTGTAAAACTATGAGAAAAGAGCAGACTTCTCTATAATTTGCAGCTTGAAGGAAGAGGAGGTCTCAAGGCACAAAGCAGGAAATACCCCAAATTTCCTTAGTTTTGTTTTTCAATTAGTATAACTTATGACACAGAAAGTCTTCTAAAACTTACTATAGGAGAAGCAAGTGCTTAAAGTTTATTTAGGTGGCTTCCCTAAACATCAATCATACCTTCTGAGAAAGAGAACCCATCAAATACTCTAGCAGTGGCTATATTGCTCACTTCTTTTCTAGGTCATTCCTGCTTTCAAATATTTTGCTCCATTGTTCCCATGATGATTTTTTTCATTCACTACAATCAAAGAGCTTGTTGAAGGGAAGTTTCTTAATATTGCGTAGACTTTCCCTTTAACTTACAGTAGGAAAAAACTAGATGCCATTTCCAGGGGAGGTGATACAGCAGAGAGCCTTTTCATGTCAAATAAGAAAAGTCTAGGAACATAATGGGATGAAAATGGCCCAGAAGATTCTTTAGGCAGGACCCAAAGTGACTAATAGTTCCTCTCTGTATCTCCTACTGGTAATAAATTTTAATTGGTTTTGAGATCTACCATGCATGTTCACTTTGTATGATTTAAATAAATCATCAAATTATATACAAAAATCTGGGCCCGAATAAAGTAAAACCATAAATTAATGAATAAGATTGACTTTGAATTGGAAGGGACTTTGAAAGAGCCAAGACTTAAAGTCCACCCAGACTATTCTTCCGTAGCTTGTTTCTTGCCATCTCCCACCTCAGCTTGTCATCCTAGACTGCGTAACTCACCCTCTAGGAATACTTGCCACTGAGTATTGAGTTATAGGAATTGAATGGCGTGGGAAGTAGCAAGTCATTCTGTAAACTGAGGGTTAATCTAAAGTTAGGAATAAATGTGTGTCCATGAGATGGATAACTTCATGATTTGAGAATTATCATACTTAGAATAAGACTTTCATTTTTCTAATTCCTAAATTATAATTCACTGCTGCGTTTCTTTTGTTTTGACCTTCCTCTAAATTATAATACCAACATAGACTTGGGTAGTTGTATGGAGAGAATTAACAGGACAAGCAGAACATAAGCATCTGCTGAGCCCAGACCTAGGTAGAAACACTGCATTGAGGGAAGACTACAGCCCAGGATTCCCAGGAACCTAAAGGTCAGGGTAGAGCTGAAAGTGACATGATATTCAGGGAAGTGGAAGCATCAGCCTCTGCCCTGGAACCAGCATCCCTCTTCCCACATAGATTAGAATGTGGCCTTTGGAACAGGCAAGACCAATGCTTGGGTTGCACTCAAAGTATAAGCAAACGACACTAGTTTTGTTTGCCAAGATAAACAGAAAAAAATGAAATAAAATAAAGACCCACCATATCTATGAAATAATGAAAGAAAGAAAAAGATTCTATTCTATAACACAACATAATTAGAATTAAGATAACTGTTCATTATGAGGGCTTCCCAGGTGGCTCAGTGATAAATGATCCACCTACCAATGCGGGAAATGTGGGTTTGATCCCTGGGTCAGGAAGATTCCCTGGAGAAGGAAATGGCAACTTGCTCCAGTATTCTTGCCTGGGAAATCCCATGGACAGAGGAGCCTGGAGGACTGCAATTCATGGGGTCGCAAAAGAGTCAGACATGACTTAGCGACTGAAAAAGTTCATTACGAAGGAATTTAGATAATTTATTTGTACTGTGAGGACAACTTTAATACCAAACCAAGTACAGATATTATCTGACAAGGGGAATTACATATGTGACTCTTGTGATGAATCTAAGGTAATCAAAATTGACAGTTGCTATGCACTGAACTGTGTCCCCAGCAAATTATTTTCCTGAAGTCCTAACGTCCAGTGTGATGTTACTTGGAGGGAGATCTTTTGAGTGATAATTAGGTCATGAAGTCATGAGGGCTGGGTCCTCCTGATGGAAGAGATTAGTGACCTTATAAGAAGCATCACCAAAAAGCATTTTCATTGTCTCATTCTCTTCACCATGTGAGGACATAGTGAAAAGATTGCCATCTGCTAGGCAGGAAGAGTATTCTCAGCAGAAACTATGTTAGTACCTTGATCTTGGACTTCTGCCCTCAAGAACTATGAGAAAATAAATCTGCTCTTTAAGCCACCTAGTCTGTGGAATTTTATTATGTCAGCTTGAGATGACTTAGAATAAAGAATACTGATTAGAGACAGAGTGCCTGATGAACTATGGATGGAGGTTCGTGACACTGTACAGGAGACAGGAAGCAAGACCATCCCCAAGAAAAGGAAATGCAAAAAAGCAAAATGGCTGTCTGAGGAGGCCTTACAAATAGCTGTGAAAAGAAGGGAAGTGAAAAGCAAAGGAGAAAAGGAAAGATATACCCATTTGAATGCAGAGTTTCAAAGAATAGCAACGAGAGATAAGAAAGCCTTCCTCAGCGATCAATGCAAAGAAATAGAGGAAAACAACAGAATGGGAAAGACTAGAGATCTCTTCAAGAAAATTAGAGATACAAAGGGAACATTTAATGCAAAGATGGGCTCAATAAAGGACAGAAATGGTATGGACCTAACAGAAGCAGAAGATATTAAGAAGCAGTGGCAAGAATACACAGAAGAACTGTACAAAAAAGATCTTCATGACCCAGATAGTCACAATGGTATGATCACTCTCCTAGAGCCAGACATCCTGGAATGTGAAGTCAAGTGGGCCTTAGGAAGCATCACTATGAACAAAATTAGTGGAGGTAATGGAATTCAGGTTGAGCTATTTCAAATCCTGAAAGATGATGCTGTGAAAGTGCTGCACTCAACATGTCATCAAGTTTGGAAAACTCAGCAGTGGCCACAGGAATGGAAAAGATCAGTTTTCATTCCAATCCCAAAGAAAGGCAACGCCAAAGAATGCTCAAACTACCGCACAATTGCACTCATCTCACACGCTAGTAAAGTGATGCTTAAAATTCTCCAAGCCAGGCTTCAGCAATACGTGAACCGTGAACTTCCTGATGTTCAAGCTGGATTTAGAAAAGGCAGAGGAACCAGGATCAAATTGCCAGCATCCACTGTATCATCGAAAAAGCAAGAGAGTTTCAGAAAAACATCTATTTCTGCTTTATTGACTATGCCAAAGCCTTTGACTGTGTAGATCACAAGAAACTGTGGAAAATTCTGAGAGAGATGGGAATACCAGACCACCTGACCTGCCTCTTGAGAAATCTGTATGCAGGTCAGGAAGCAACAGTTAGAACTGGACATGGAACAACAGACTGGTTCCAAATAGGGAAAGGAGTACGTCAAGGCTGTATATTGTCACCCTGCTTATTTAACTTATATGCAGAGTACATCATGAGACACTCTGGACTGGAAGAAGCACAAACTGGAATCTAGATTGCCAAGAGAAATATCAATAACCTCAGATATGCAGATGACACCACCCTTATGGCAAAAAGTGTAGAAGAACTAAAAGGCCTCTTGGTGAAAGTGAAAAAGGAGAGCGAAAAAGTTGGCTTAAAGCTCAACATTCAGAAAACTAAGATCATGGCATCTAGTCCCATCAATTCATGGCAAATAGATGGGGAAACAGTAGAAACAGTGTCAGACTTTATTTTTCTGGGCTCCAAAATCACTGCAGATGGTGACTGCAGCCATGAAATTAAAAGACGCTTATTCCTTGGAAGGAAAGTTATGACCAACCTAGACAGCATATTCAAAAGCAGAGACATTACTTTGTCAACAAAGGTCCACCTAGTCAAGGCTATGTTTTTTCCAGTAGTCATGTATGTATGTGAGAGTTGGACTATAAAGAAAGCTGAGCACCAAAGAATTGATGCTTTTGAACTGTGGTGTTGGAGAAGACTCTCGAGAGTCCCTTGGACTGCAAGATCTAACCAGTCTATCCTAAAGGAGATCAGTCCTGGGTGTTCATTGGAAGGACTGATGTTGAAGCTGAAACTCCAGTACTTTGGCCGCCTGATGTGAAGAGCTGATTCATTTGAAAAGACCCAGATGCTGGGAAAGTTTGAGGCCAGAAGAAGGGGAGGACAATGGATGAGATGGTTGGATGGTATCACTGATTCAATGGACATGGGTTTGGGTGGACTCCCGGTGTTGGTGATGGACAGTGAGGGCTGGGAGGCCTGATGTGCTGCGGTTCATGGGGTTGCAGAGTCAGACAAGACTGAACGACTGAATTGATTGATTGAATGAGACACCCTATAAAGTTAACACTCAAGCACCCACTCTTTCATCTTCTGGCATTGTAATACTTTAACAAGATTTGTTACTTTAAGAATTAATATAACTTTCCCAGTCTTTTGGGCTTCCCTCATAGCTCAGTTGGTATTCTTTACCAATCTGCCTGCAATCCAGGAGACCCGGGTTCAATACCTGGGTCAGGAAGATCCCCTGGAGAAGGATATGGCTACCTACTCTAGTATTCTTGCCTGGAAAATTCTTTTGGATGTAATTTGCACCTTCCCTTACCCGATACTCCTCAACCACTGAAGCCACGTTAGAGAGCATCTTATAGCTGAATACGGAGATGCTGATCTAAGGTACCCACCCAGGAGCATCCTTCCCTGCCCACTGGCTGTTATTTTGGTTCTTCTCTATCTGATAATCCAACCTCTGATTTATGCCAAGGCACATGTCATGCTGTTTAATGAGACCCACTTTCTAGATATTCTTTGTTTTCTGTTGTTGCTTCCTGTGGCATACAGACTCTCTGCTCCACTGGGGTGGGTGTGTTCTCCTGCCCATCATCTAAAGCACTTCTCCAGCCATCCTTGCCCAAAGAATCCTTCATTATCTGGACAAGCTTCTTCCCTCCCCCTTTCCCTGTGAGGTGAAAAGAGCCTAAGGCAAGCAGATTCATATAATTCAAACACACTTTATTTCCTGCTCCTCTTCCTTTGTTTGTTTCAAATCAAGATGAGAGTATTGAGGATTATTTAGTGAGTAAAGCAATATGTAAATTACAGCCAATCAGGATGAACAAACAGATTCATTGCTTCAATATCAGGAGACTTTTATTCCAGGCAATGTCTGGTTCCCATTACACACCCCCCTTGCAACCTCATGGTTCTCTCTGAAAAGTCAGAAGAGGGAATGATTTCATCTCTAATGAACTGATTTTTCTCTGCATTTGCAACTTATCATTTGGTATCACCTTATTCCAAGTATTGAGTAAATAATTCATTGAGCAATGAAATTTTGTTTCAGCTGTCATATTTGGTTTGTTTGCTTACCCAAAGAAGGAAAAGACTGAAATTTTTAGCAACATTGCCCCATGATTCATTCTAGCTTAACATCACTCTAGAGAACTAAAAATTAACTAAAATTCATGTTTTAAAAATTATTTCTTTAGAAGGTGTTTAAAAATAGTCTTATTCTACATATATAGATGATGAATTCTACTAATAAATGTTAATAAAAATTGCAGTGCAGATTTCAACATTTAACCTAATTCAGCCATAATCAAAAGGTGACTTTTATTGCACTTGAATGAATTGTAAATTATTTCTAATAAGACCAAAGATAGAAGCAGTAATCCCTGTCAGCTCCAGAACACAAACTTTATGCTTAAAATAGTATAATGACAGTAGCATTGAATAAGCAGAAAGTGACATTTTTGAAATGAAATGTCTGAGCACAAAGATTATGTATGGCTTTCAGTGATGCCCAAATGATCTGTCTTTCACAGTTAATTTTGGAAATTCACCATGTCCCTTGCCAAACTATCCTTCTGAAATATTTTCCCTTATTAACGAAAGAGTAATGAATAACCAGACTTTAGTGTCTATGCATGTTCTTGATGCAAGAAGTGAGAAAAGAGACAACACAGGTGAGTATCTCCCCTGATGAAAAGTCCCTTTGATCACAGAGTCCCAGAATTTAAAAGGGTCTTAGAGATTATCCAACCCAAACTTCAAATACTACTGATGAAGAAATAAAAATTCCTTATCAACTACTTAAAAAGTCTCAAAGTCAATTCAATATTTTATACGTTTTAAAACAAAGGAAAGGAAAAAGGGAAAAAAACTCTAAAATTCATTATTTTGTATATGGTAAAAAGTATCACTTAGAAAGGTCGTCCTCACCCATGCTATAATGGCACTATTGTGTGGTTTGGTTATAGAGGTATACTTAAATAGATCTGGTTACAGAATTATATTTAAATGGGTCATTCAAACTGGGAAGTGAGTGTCCAGTGAACAGAAGTTATGCCCAAATTATAAGATACTGAACTGGCTGATTCTAGAAGGTGAGAGACACATTTCCCACTTTCAGCAGAATTCTGCTCACAATAACTCTCTTTTCACAACTCAGAATTTCAGGAGTTTTAAGAATATTTTTATGTTCACAGTCACAACCCCCATAATAGCATCCACAAAATTGTTCTTTTCTTATTTTATTTTTTTTAATGAAGGTGTTTATAAAGGGATGGGAGTTACAAATACTCTTGTTTTGTTTACAGTAGGACCAAGAAAGTGTGAAAATATACAAAAAGGATCAGATTTAGAATTGTAGTATTTGTGCTGTTTGTACCATCCTAGATCTGCCAACAATGAAAACACAAGACTCAGATCAAAGTTTGGATTGAAACAGTGTAAGATGTGGAATTGGCTCACCATTATGGTCTTAAAGTTGAGTGGGACTGAGAGTCTTGGCTTAAATTAGATACAGGGCATTTCTTGTGAACAAGGAAAGATGACTCAGAGGGAAGATTTAAGAGCTCAGAGAGAAAAATTACAGAACCCAAACTGGGGAGCAGAACTGGGCTCTAATCAATAAATTCTTCTGGAGACATCACTTTGCTGGCAAAGGTCTATCTAGTCAAAGCTATGGTTTTTCCAGTAGTCATGTATGGATGTGAGAGTTGGACCATAAAGAAGGCTGAGTGCCAAAGAACTGATGCTTTCAAATTGTGAAGCTGGAGAAGACTTGAGAATCCCCTGGACTGCAAGAATATCAAACCAGTCAATTCTAAAGGAAATCAACCCTGAATATTCATTGGAAGGACTGATACTGAAACTGAAGCTCCAATACTTTCACCACCTGATGTGAAGAGCCCATTCGTTGGAAATTATCCTGATGCTTGGAGAGACTGAGGGCAAAAGGAGGAGGACAGCAAAGGATGAGAGCATCACTGATGGTATAGATATGAATTTGAGCAAACTTTGAGAGATAGTGGAGGAGAGAGGAGCCTGGCATGCTGCAGTCCATGGAGTCAAAGGGTAGGATACAACTTAGTGCCTGAATAACAACAAGAATAGGAAGAACTGTACATATGTACAAAACTGGATTCCCAAACTGCTATGACTTCTGTGTTATAGCACTAGTCACTTAATTGCAGTGACTTCTAGGTGCCTCCAGTCCCTACTGTTCTGAACAAGACTGTACACTGTGGTTTTCCTGCTCCTGAACTGCCAGTCTGTGCCAAGTTTTGTAGGGCAGATAAACTGTACTTTTAATTCAAAGACCTCTGCATATGACGAATTACACCCAAAGAACCATAAGGCCATGATATAGATGATGAAACCCTGGATTTCAAGCTTATGGTATAATTCAGTGAAACTTTTGGTCAATGTTTGATTATTAAAAACAATGGGACTAGAAGGCAAGTTGTGATAGATAGACTTCTAAGAAAGCCACCCTCAATTCCTCCCCTCCTTGTATGCTTTCCACTTTTCAGTAAGTAATCTACGTCCTTCTCAAATCAAGGCAGGCCTTAACTTACCTTGACCAATATAATGTGGCAGAAGTGATAATGTGTCTTGTATGTAAGAGAACTGACAGCTTTCACTGCCTGTATCTCAAAAGCCATTGCAAATTGCCATGTAAAATCTCTTAGACCAACATGCTATGAAGAAACTCAATGCAAATATGTGAAGAGACCACATGGAGGAGAAAGACCACCCAGGAGTGTGAGTGAAGCCTTGTTGGATCCTTCAACTCATCCTGACTGCCAGTTGGCTAAATGAGAGACCCCAAACAATGAAACACAGAAGAGAAGAACTACCCACAGAAGCCAGCTCAACTCACAGAATAAGTAATAAATCGTTAGTGTTTTCAGCCACAGCATTTTGGGTTGGTTTATTGCACACCATAGATAACTGGGGGAAAAAATCCTAAGATTAATTTCCTGTTTGTGTAGCTATCTCACAGAAAATGCTACTGTTATTTTCATAGAAGTAGGGTACAGTGTGCACCCTGAGGAAACAGAAAGCATCCTTGAAGAATAGGGAAATTAAAGAAGTAAGATTGCATTCTGAGTTTTACAAAGTCACTATGGAATGATTCAGAGAAGAGATATAAAAAGAGATTGCGTATTTTCTGGTCAAAAAGACTGGACTGAAATCAGAATGTAGGTATCAACATATGTAAAGGAAAAACAACTAGCGGGGCTCTTTTGAGCCACAGGGATTATCAAACCAGGAAAGTCACAGAGCAAAAGATGGTGGGCTCTGCACCAATGTCTGGGGAACCTGGTACTCTGTTATTTCCATGTTGTGGGGATGGGCGCAGCACACTGGTAAGAGTCTAAAGCTACTACAATATGATTCTTGTGAGTCATTCCTTCTCTGACTTCTGTTTCATCAAGAAACTTTTTATTTTTATTTTTTTTAAATTTTTTGAAATTTTTATTTTAACTTTAGTTTACTTTACATTACTGTATTGCTTTTGCCAAACATTGACATGAATTCACCACGAGTGTACATGCGTTCCCAAACATGAATCCCTTCCCACCTCCCACCCCATACCATCTCTCTGGGTCCTCTCCTTGCACCAGTCCCAAGCATCCTGCATCCTGCGTCGGATAGCGACTGGCGATTCGTTTCTTACATGATAGTATACATGTTTCAATGCCATTCTCCCATCTCATCCCACCCTCTCCCTCTCTCTCTCCCCCGGAGTCCAATAGTTCACTCTATAGATCTGAGTCTCTTTTGTTGTCTCGCATACAGGGTCATCATCCCCATCTTTCTAAATTCCATATATATGCGTTAGTATACTATATTGGTGTTTTTCTTTCTGGCTTACTTCACTCTGTATAATTGGCTCCAGTTCCATCCATCTCCTTAGAACTGATTCAAATGTATTCTTTTTAATGGCTGAGTAATACTCCATTGTGTATATGTACCACAGCTTTCTTATCCATTCATCTGCTTATGGACATCTAGGTTGTTTCCATGTTCTGGCTATTATAAACAGTGCTGCAACTTTTTAATAAGAGTAATATCCAAAAGAGGAGAGTGAAAAAGTTGGCTTAAAGCTCAACATTCAGAAAACTAAGATCATGGCATCCAGTCCCATCACTTCATGGCAAATAGATGGGGAAACAATGGAAACAGTGGCTGACTTTATTTTTCTGGGCTCCAAAATCACTGCAGATGGTGATTGCAGTCATGAAATTAAAAGATGCTTACTCCTTGGAAGGAAAGTTATGACCAACCTAGACAGCATATTCAAAAGCAGAGACATTACTTTGTCAACAAAGATCCATCTAGTCAAGGCTATGTTTTTTCCAGTGGTCATGTATGGATGTGAGAGTTGGACTATAAAGAAAGCTGAGCACCAAAGAATTGATGCTTTTGAACTGTGGTGTTGGAGAAGACTCTTGAGAGTACTTTGGACTGCAGGGAGATCCAACCAGTCCATCCTAAAGGAGATCGGTCCTGGTTGTTCATTGGAAGGACTGATGTTGAAGCTGAAACTCCAATACTTTGGCCACCTGATGCGAAGAGCTCACTCACTTGAAAAGACCCTGATGCTGGGAAAGATTTAGGGCAGGAGGAGAAGGGGAGGACAGAGGATGAGATGGCTGGATGGCATCACCAACTCGATGGACATGGGTTTGAGTGGACTCCGTGAGCTGGTGGTGGACAGGGAGGCCTGGCATGCTGCAGTTCATGGGGTTGCAAAGAGTCGGACATGACTGAGTGACTGAACTGAACTGAATATCCAAAATATTATGCCAGTATTTCTTGTTAGGAACCAGCAAGGTGGGGACTTCCCTGGTGGTGGCAGTGGATAGGAATACACCTGCCAATGCAGGAGACATGGGTTCCACCCATGGTCCAGGAAGATTCCACATGCCTTGAAGCAACTAAGAGTTTGTGCCACAACTGCTTAAGCCTGCATGCCTAAATTAGCCCATTATCCACAACAAAGAGGCCACCGACATGAGAAGCTCACACCCTGCAGCAAAAGGTAGTCCCCACTTGCCACAACTAGAGCAAGCCTGAGCACAGCAACAAAAACCTAGTGCAAGCAAAATAAATGAATGAAAAAAGAAAGAAAGAAAGAAACCAGCAAGGTGGAATACTGGTTTCCTACACTGCTATGGTCTGAATATTTGTGTCCCCCCAGTCCCCACCCAACAAATTCACAAGACAGAATCTTAACATTTCATATTATGGTGTTAGAAGATGGGCCTTTGGGAGTAATTAGTTCATGAGTGTGGCGCCCTCATGAAGGGGATTAAAGATCATAGGAAAGTGACCCCACAGAGCTGGCTGGCCTCTTTTGCTATGGGAGGGTGCTGAATAGGTCAGCAGTCTGCAGCCTGGAACCTGATCATGCACTTACAGCCTCTGCTGCTGCTGCTGCTAAGTCACTTCAGTCGTGTCCGACTCTGTGTAACCCCACGGACTGCAGCCTACCAGGCTCCTCCGTCCATGGGATTTTTCCAGGCAAGAGTACTGGAGTGGGTTGCCATTGCCTTCTCCTGTAACTGCATAGTGATACACCAATTCAACTTACTGCTATGGGGGAAAAACACCATTTAATTAGACATGAAGACAAAGCACAAACTGTGAAAACTAGTTTCTGTTGTTCATAGGTCTACCATATTTTGTTATAGTAGCCTAAAGAGAGACATGTACCAACACTTTTGAGCTTGGCTACTATTAAAAAGCAGAGACTTTACTTTGTCAATAAAGGTCCATCTAGTCAAGGCTATATGTTTTCCACTAGTCAGGTATAAATGTGAGAGTTGGATTATAAAGAAAGCTGAGCAGCAAAGAATTGATGCTTTTGAACTATGGTGTTGGAGAAGACTCTTAGAGTCCCTTGTACTGCAAGGAGATCCAACCAGTCCAGCTTAATGGAGATCAGTCCTGGGTGTTCATTGGAAGGACTGATGTTGAAGCTGAAACTCCCAATACTTTGGCCACCTGATGCAAAGAGCTGACTCACTGGAAAAGACCCTGATGCTGGGAAAGATTGAGGGCAGGAGGAGAAGGGGACAACAGATGAGATGGTTGGATGGCATCACTGACTCAATGGACATGAGTTTGGGTAAACTCGGGAGTTGGTGATGGACAGGGAGGCCTGGCATGCTGCGGTTCATGGGGTCGCAAAGAGTCAGACATGACTGAGCAACTGAACTGAACCGAACCGAACTTTGACGTCTTGGTTTTTAGAACTTTAATGATGGATTTTCTGAGTTTATAGATTAAAGGGCAGTACTTTACCAGAGAGAGCTTCCTAGGTGGCACTAGTGGTAAAGAACCCATCCGCCAATGCAGGAGATGTAAGAGACTCAGGTTCGATCCCTGGGTTGGGAAGATTCCCTGGAGGAGGGCATGGCAACCCACTCCAGTATTCTTGCTGGGAGAATCCCATGGGCAAAGGAGCCTGGTGGGCTATAGTCCTTAGAGTCATAAAAAGTTGGACATGATTGAAGAGACTCGGCACACATGTACACACTTTAACAAGAAATTCATCACAGTAACATCATTGCATGGGAATTTGTTCAGCGAGCCAGCCAGCATTCCTAAAGAGACACAACCTTCTATTTATAATAAAAGTGAAAGTGAAAGTCATTCGGTCATGTCTGATGCTGCCATCTATGGACTGTAGCCTACCAGGCTCCTCTGTCCATGGCATTCTCCTGGCAAGAATACTGGAGTGGGTTGCTATTTCCTCTATTTATAATATTTATCTCAAATATCCAGTTTGATATTTCCATTACCTATTGTAATAGTTCTAAATAAAATCTGTTTTTACCATTTACTGTCCAGTTCTGTTTTCTATTTGATATCCTTGAACTATACACAGCTGGCTCCTTCCTGTGCATGCATGCTAAGTGGCTTCAGACATGTTCAACTCTTTGCAATCCTATGGACTGTGGCCCTCCAGGCTCCTCTGTCCATGGGATTCTCTAGGCAAGAATACTGGAGTGGGTTTGCCATGCCCTCTTCCAGGAGATCTTTCTGACCCAGGAATTGAACACACGTTTCATGCCTCATGCATTGACAGGCAAATTCTTTATCATTAGCACCATCCGGGAAGCCTAGTTTCTTCCTAACACTCAGCAAAAAAAGCCACTTCTTCAGAGAAGTCTTCTATAACTACCCAATCAGTACTTATCACACTGGATATTTATCTTATTTGCTTCTCAGTTATTTTATTATGTAAGCATAATGATTTAAAATTTTCAATTCTCTTTCTCATATATTCCTTCGGGTATTTATCATTCTTGCTTCCATTTTTAATTTTTTTTAAATAAAAGTTGACCCCCTTAGAGATTTTAGGCATACTTAACCTTAAAGACTAGTTTTATTTTATTTTTTTTTTAAAGAACCTGAACAAAACTCTGTGCCTGTGTTACCACAGGTTCCCCAAACCAAAATCTCTCTTGGTTTTTGTCTGTGCATGCATATCACTTCCACCCAGTGCTCAACCAAATGATACTTAGAAAGTCCAAGTCACAGAAAGTAACACATATATTTAAAACTTAATATAGCTGAGTTATTAAACCACTTGTTATAGCTCTTTATCCTTTTGCCCAAATATTTTAGCAATCTTTACAAGTTCACAGTAGCTATCAGTTGCAACATCACTACCTGTGGAGAAAGGAAGTAAGCAAATAAGTTAATTTCCTGAGTCTTGGGCAAAAAAAAAAAAAAAGCGACAACAAAAAATGAGCCATGGAAAATGCATGATGCTGAAGACCCAACAGAAGCTCAGTTAATTTAGATTCAACCCAGGAGGATACTATGTTAAAGAGAAGAAAGATGGGAGAAAAATCCGATTAACAGAACATTTTCCCCTGTCCCTTGGGCAGCCAACTTTGTAGAAGCTGATTCCCTGCAGTTCCATAGATACAGTCTACTAGGATTATCCTTTGTAAAGCTGTCCTGGTTGAGATATAAAGATAGAAATGTTTGTGATCTTTTAAAGTATCTGAGATCACAGAAGAAGCAGCATGAAATTACAGAACCATAAAACATTTCATTCAGTTTCACTGAAGTTGTTGTGTTGATGTGTGCTAACATCTGTAATGAAAGTATAGGAATAATATAAAGAAGGAGAAGGAGAAAGGGGAAGAAGAGGAGGAGGAGGCTACCATGTATCAAATGTATTTTTTGGTAATAGGCAATGTGCTTTTGGGAGACAAGTTTATCTAATCCCTACAACATCACTAGGAGGTAATGCTATTATAAAACCCATTTTATGGGCACTGAAATTACATTATAGAGAAAATAAATTACTTGACCAAGTGGGAGAAACTTGCTTTGAACCCAGTGATCTGACTCTAGGTGCCATACTGTCAAAGAATAATTTGCCTTTATATATGATGGTGCTCTTTTTTTTTTTTTTTTACAAATATATAGTTAAGGAGTTTTAAACAATTACTCAGCCATTAAAAAGAATACATTTGAATCAGTTCTAAGGAGATGGATGGAACTGGAGCCGATTATACAGAGTGAAGTAAGCCAGAAAGAAAAACACCAATACAGTATACTAACGAATATATATGGAATTTAGAAAGATGGGGATGATGACCTTGTATTCGAGACAACAAAAGAGACTCAGATCTATAGAGTGAACTTTTGGACTCTCGGGGAGAGAGAGAGGGAGAGGGTGGGATGAGATGGGAGAATGGCATTGAAACATGTATACTATCATGTAAGAAATGAATCGCCAGTCGATGTCCGATGCAGAATGCAGGATGCTTGGGACTGGTGCAAGGAGAGGACCCAGAGAGATGGTATGGGGTGGGAGGTGGGAAGGGATTCATGTTTGGGAACGCATGTACACTCGTGGTGAATTCATGTCAATGTTTGGCAAAAGCAATACAGTAATGTAAAGTAAACTAAAGTTAAAATTAAAATTAAAAAAAAAAAAAAAAAAACATTAACAATGCTCTTTCATGAGTCAGATTAGCCTAAACTACAAATCCAGTTTGGTAGTTGTGTAACCTTGGGAGAGTCAACTCTAATCTCTTTAAGCCTCATTGAACTCAACTGTTAAGTGACTATAATGATGTTTGTTTGCAGGATGTTGTGAGAGTTTAAAAAGACACTATACTGAAGTGTTTAGCATACTGCCCGGGCCACAGGAAGGGCTTAAAAAGTAAAGCCAATATCATTATCCATTATTTTCAGTATTCATAAAAAATGTCTCCATGTTGGAAGATATGTAATGAGACCGTATGCTTTCATGCATACTTCACATTTATTTAGCACTGAGCTATAAAAATTAATGGCACCAATGCCAGCAAGCCTACCAGTTCTGGGAAATTGTAAAATGAGTGATTGCCTAAATAAATATAGATTTTATGTTCATTGAACTATGAGATCAATATTTCAGTTTCCTTCAGTATTAGATTTATATCGTACATATAGCCACATAATAGAAGTGAATTTATTTGAGAAGTTGTAATCCTTCCTTTAGAGATATATAGTCTTTGGAATTTTTTGGATATTATCATTTCAATGTTGGCACTCTTAGTTTCTTTCAAGCTTAATAGCTTAATTTAAAAAAAAAATACGATTTTTCTTGAGTGGGTTTTAATTTAAAAATGCAATTAAAAATCAAAACAGAAGAGAAAATGTGGATGGAAGTCACAGCATACATGCAGCAATGCAGAAAATTCAACAGATTAATACTTTTTAATCAAACTCTCCTTTTTCCAAACCACAGAGATACTCTCTAGGTTCTGCAAAATGACATTGGGAGCAGCTTTCCATGCTTCAAATTAGGAAGAATGTGGACTAGATTCTAAAAAAAAAAAAAAGAATATTTCTAAAAGATGAAGTGGCTCATCTCAAGAACATCTTATTGCTTTATGCTCTATGCATTTAATGAGCATGTAGATTGCTTAATATTTATGGAATTAAGTTTGGGATGTTATAAGTACTTCTTTATCCCTGTACAGGGTTCCCTGGTGGCTTGGCTGGTAAAGAATCCTCCTGCAATGCAGGAGACCTGGGTTTGATCCCTGGGTTGGAAAGATCTTCTGGAGAAGGGAAAGGCTACCCACTCCAGTATTCTGGCCTGGAGAATTCCATGGACTGTATACTCCATGGGGTCACAAAGAGTTGGACACGACTGAGCGACTTTCACTTATCCCTGTGTAGTCTGCTCTCCATTTTTGCAGATGAGGATTGGAAAAGTGAAATGATTTCTTTTGTTTGTGCACAACATTTATTTGATCCTGATGATTCTATAATTCTTAACAAGCCCTTTGAATAAGGCCCATATTTATCTTTCTAGAAATTCAAATGAGGAAAATAGTTCCACTGGGGACTCAGTGGCATGACCCAGGCCACATGCACGTTGACCAGGAGGAACAGATACTGGTCTTTTCTGGTTCTGAATTCTTAAGGATCACTGAAAACACAGCACAAACTGAAGCAGCATTGGTCAATGGGAGAATGTAAGCCTTGACTTTTGGACCTGAGGCCTCAGCTCAGTTTTGCCTCTTATTTCTCCTTTGATTCGGCAGTTCTGTTTAACCCTCAGTAACTTCAGAGCTGGGGCTCCATAGGCAGGCCAATAGTGGGTCATGGGAAGTAACACTGCAGAGGAGACCACAGTCTTTCTCACCTTGAATGAATTCACGGACTACATGTGAATCTAGCCTTTTATTTTTCAAACAGTATGACAATTGCTGATTTAGTTTTAGATTTAGATTCACTTTTTTTCTTTAAATAAAGTCATCAAGTTGATATGAATTCTGAACCTACAATGTGAGAAAAAAAAAAAAGAGAGACATGATGGTTTGCCCAGTCTGTATTATTCTTAGATTACAGTCCTCAGATTTTTCCATGAGAGTCTTTCCTAATTCAAGTCACAACTTAGACATCTAACTTAAACATCAGCTTGTAATTTTAATCTACAAATTAAACTTCAACTCATAGTTGTTTTGCACGATAATAATGGGAATCTAAAGAAATGCTTAGTCTCAAAGTGTACTTTCAAATTCAAAATTGAATTTCTATGTGTGTGTGTGCACATATTCACATGTATATGTGTGTGCACATATATACATGTATACATATGTGATATAGCATATTATCATATATACATTTATGAGTCTATCTATTCCCTGTACACCCAGAAATGCCCTGCTTTGTGATAATGAAAATGCCTGATCAGATCCTTTACATATACAGTTGTAACTACAATAATCAATTAGCTCTGACTATGCCATGAGCCTGTTCCCCAACCCCTGCTCAAAATCTGGCAATGACTCCTCATAATCATTGTAATAAATAAGATCTTCCACCATGTGGCTCAAATCTCTTGCTCCAACCACATCTTGCAATGCTCATCCCTTTGAGAACTCGCTTCAGCCAGAGCCTTCTCTTTCAGTGATTCAGATCAGAAAAATGAGTCTCCATCAAGGACTTCCTATAGTCAGAATGCCCTTCCCAGCACCCTTCTCCACCTCCCCACCCCTTACTTCAAATCTTAGTTTAATTTTCACTCAGGGACCTCTTTCCAGGAAATTCAATCTAAAAATAACCTCCTCTGGAACTCTTCTCTTTTTTGTGTCCTCATTTCTAGGTGCATGCCTATTTGTATTACCTAATTGATTGTTTCATATCTCCCTTCTCCCCTAGGTAGGAAAATTATGTTTGTCTTTCTCACCTCTGAAGCCCCAGATCCAAGCACAAAGCACAGTGCGAGTTTTAGAACAAAATTAAATTTTTTGCAAAGTTACAAAGAGATAGAGGTAAAATTTCATAGTGCTCATAGAGATGCAGACACGAGAATGTCCTTGTGAACACAGCGTGCAGAGGAGAGGGTGGGACAAACTGAGAGAGTAGAATTGACACATACACACGACCTTGTGTAAAACAGGAAGCTGCTGTATAACACAGGGACCTCAGCTTGGTGCTCTGTAACGACCCAGAGGGGTGAGATGGGGGATGGGTGGGAGGCTCGAGAAGGATGGGATATGTTTATATTTATGGCTGATTCACAATGTTGCACAGCAGAAACCAATACAACATTGCAAAGCAATTATCCTCCAATTAAAAATAAATTAAAAAATAATCTAGGCTTTACCCTCACCCTCTCCCAACTCCTAAGAAAAAGATGCTATTCTCCCCACCCCAGGCTATTATGTCCATTTCACTTTACTTTTTCTTGTATGTCCTTGTAACTTTATACATAAAAATCTTTAATTAAAGAACAAAATACTATTTTATATTTATTTCACTTCAAAAATACTTTGCAATGAAGTAGATAAATGGGTAGACCTTGTTTTGTCATCAGATATCCGTGGTCCATGTAGAAAGAACTAATCACAGTATGCTGCCTGTGTGTGCTCAGTCGTGTCTGACTCTGCGACTTCATAGACTGTAGCCCACCAGGCTCCTCTATCTATGGGATTCTCCAGCCAAGAATACTGCAATGGGTTGCCATTTCCTATTCCAGGGGAATCTTCTTGACCCAGAGATCGAACTCACATATCTTGCATCTCCTGCATTGGCAGGTGGATTATTTACTGTTATGCCCAGAGTCCGAGTCCCCAAAACTGAGAGAATAAGACGTCCACAGCAATGCAAAAACATAAAGGGGTTTTATTACTAGCCCGGGCTAGGGCTCCCATCTCATCCAGCGCAGTGGAGTCTTGATGAGAGCCCCGAGCTTTGAATTACAGCTGCTTATATACAGGTGGTCTTTTGTCTGAGCAATAGTTTAGTTGGTGTGTGGTGATTGACTCAACCTTGGGTCATCATGGTGTTTGACTTAACCTTGATTGACTCAACCTTGGGTCATTGGGGACCTTGGTGTCATCGGGGACCTTGGTGTCATCGGGGGCTTCCTAGAATTATGACTCATGCTTACAAGAACCTGAGGCTTAGGCCTAGTGTGGCCTGTTGAGCCTGTCATGGCTCAGGTCAGGTCCCAACATTTACCACTGAGCCACCTGGGAAGCCAATCATAGTAAGAGAAACAGCAAAAACAGTTACCATTAAAACAGGAGAAGTGATGTGGTGCACGTTTATCCAAACTAAGATGGTGGTTTAAGTAGAGATAAGACAATTACACAGGAGCTCGGTGCTGGGGATGTGCAAGTGGGGAGATCGAATGAGAAGAAGTCAGTCTTAACAGGAACAAGCTTTGGGGTCATGTCCTGGGTCACTCAGCAGGTACAAGCTACACAGAACACGCATACAGGGTAGTTGAGAACAATGCCACCTCTTCCACTTCCTGGACTCTGAATGTTCTCAAGTAAATTTGCTCCTGTGATGCTTTTTGAATAGCACAAAGACCCCAAACAGGGAAAACAAACTGTTCCCAGCCAATAGGAATGTCGGTGTTACCTTAGGAATGAGGATCCTTTGCAATCAAACCCATGTCCAAAAAACCTCTGACAATCACCCTAAAGCACACAGCACTTAGACCAGAGCATAAGAGCTTTCCAGTGGGGTATGTTGGCAAGCCACTTGAAACAATAACTGACATTCCGGAGTCATGGAGATGATTGAGATATTGGACACATATGGCAAATGCCCTTAGAATGAGCAGGAAGCCACATGCCCTGGATTTCTCAGATTGTTCTCTGTATTTCTGTGAACAGATTCAAAGAAGAATCATTTTCCTCCTTTATGTATCATTTGTCACCCACCCACACAAAGCCATAGCAGAAACTGTTCTTTCCCTCAGTCAATGTACCATTTAAAGGAGAAACAAAAACACATATAATTTCTAAGTATTTACCAGCAAGTGAGACTCACAACTGACAAAAGAAGTAGCAAAAGCACCCGTAATCCAAATTGCTGTGCCCACTCTTTCCTGCCCCACCCCGTCTTCCAGGTCTTGCAAATTTCTAGTGAGCTTTCATAACATTCTAATCTTTTCACTACAGTCCAGTTAGGCCCAGAACATTTCAAAAGCAGGAAGCCAGACATTAATTATTCCTTTCACGGTATTATGTTCACTGCCATGAATGTGGTGAAAGCCTGTTCCAGAAAGAGAGCTGAATGAAAAGAAACAGATGAAAAAGTGGGTTCCCAGTCCTTTGGGTGTGGGTGAGCAGACAACTTAACATTTAAATTCTAAATATGTTTCCAAGGTGGCTCAGTGGTAAAGAATCTGCCTTCCAATGCAGGAAACGCAAGAGACTCTGGTTCAATAGATCTTTGTGTCCAGAAGATCCCCTGGAGTAGGAAATAGCAATTCACTCCAGTATTCTTGCCTGGAGAATTCCATGGACAGAGGAGCCTGGCGGGCTACATACAGTCCATGGGGTCGCAGAGTCAGCCATGACTGAGCACACGGCACAGTAACTTAATGCATGCAACAGTAAAATGATGCGTGAAGGCTACTAAATGAAAAATACTCTTTTATTAAAAATAAACTGATTTCTATATTGCAGCTCTATGGGTGAATTATTTCCTGATGGTTATTCCCAGTGGCTCAGCAGTGAAGAATCCACCTGTCAATGCAGGAGATACAGGTTTGATACCTGGGTCAGGAAGATCCCCTGGAGAAGGAAATGGCAACCCACTGCAGTATTCTTGTCTGGAAAATTCCATGGGCAGAGGACCCTGGTGGTTTGCAGTGCATGGGGTTACAACACAGTCGGACACAACTTAGGGGATAAACAACTACAAGGTGAACTCTTACTGAGCTCCAGCTAATGCCGTCTCCCTCACCCATGATAGCCCTATCATAATAAACCACAATTGCCTCTATGACTGCAGAGAAAAAGATGTAAATGTTCATAGTTCCCATTCATTCTAAACACTTGTTATTAATTTCAATTCAAAGATATTTGGCAATGAAGTAGACAAGCGGTGACCTTGTCTCATCATCAGACATCTTATCTGTGACCCATGTAGAAGGAACTAATAGTATGAAGAGCAGCAAAAAAAGTCACGACTAGAACAGGACAAGAGATGTGGTCCAAATTTATCCAAACTAAGAAGGTAGTTTAGGAGGAGGTAAGACAAAGGTCCATATAGTTAAGGCTATGATCTTCCCAGTAGTCACGCATGGTTGTAAGAGCTGGACTGTAAAGAAGGCAGAATGTCAAAGAATTGATGCCTTTGAATTGTGATGCTGGAGAAGACTCCTGAAAGTCCCTTGGACAGCAAGATTAAACCAGTCAATCTTAAGGGAGATCAACACTGACTATTCACTGGAAGGACTGATGCTGAAGCTCCAGTATTTTGGTCATCTGATGCGCACAGACGACTCATTGATGCTGGGAAAGATTGAGGGCAGAAGGAGAAGAGGGCATCAGAGGATGAGACAGCTGGATGACATCACTGATGCAATGAACATGAACTTGGGCAAACTCTGTGAGATGGTGAGGGACCCTGGTGTGCTGTAGTCCAGAGGGTCGCACAGAGTTGGACATGAATGGGTGACTGAACAACCACCACAACAAAGACAGCTACAAAGGAGCTCAGGGCCAGGGGTGTGCAAGCAGGGAGGTCACTCCACCCTGGAATGTTCCCTCAGTGAGAGCCCTGCCTGCCTTCATCTTACATACCCGTTGTCTAGCCAGGGCTCTGGGATGAAGCAGAAGTTTTAAGCTATTTGCTGAACAAGTGGCTGTAATGATTCAAAATTGGAGACGCTGTGTAGTTCTCACTATATCTCATAATGCCATACATTACCCAAAATATTTGTCTATCTCCCCAACTTCTTTTCCTATCTGTGTCCTTCTTGCTTACCCTGCTCCTGCCACACTGACCTCCTTCCTCTTCCTAATTGCCAAGTATCTTTTGATCTTAAGACTTTTGTACTTGTTCTTCCTTCTGTCTGTGATGATCTTCCTCCAGATATCTGCAAGGCTTGTTCCATCACTTCATTTTAATTCTGCTCAAAAGGTTTTATTTGTCCTTCTTTTTAATTAGTTGATTATATAATTTCCCTGGAATAATATTCTTTGTTGGAGCATAGTCGATTTACAAAGTTATGTTAGTTTTGTGCTGTACAGTAAAGTGAATCAATTACACATATATATGTATGTATATATGTATGTATATGTGCTATGCTCACTCGTATGACTGAGCGTCTCTTTGCAACCCCATGGACTGTAGTCCACCAGGCTCCTCTGCCCATGGAATTTTCCAGGCAAGAACATCGGAGAGGGTTTCCAATATATATGTGTGTGCACAACACTCTTTTTCAGATTCTAATCCCATTTAAATCATTACAGATTATGGAGTTGAGTTCTCTGTGCCATAGAGTAGGTTCTTATTAGTTATCTATTTTAGGTATCTGAAATAGTCATCCACTTGTCTCTTCACCCCCCTCACCCTGCTCACTTTATATCTTCATAGTACTTATCATTAACTACCATTATATTATATATTTATATCTACTTGGAATAAGTAGAATTGTCTACCTCCTCTAAAACATATACCTATAAATGTTTGTAGGCATGGCTGTCTCCTCTAAGCCTGTAGAAGTGCTTGTCATCTATCAGTTGCACAAGAAATATATATTGAATTGATAAAGTCATGAGAAGCAACAAAAAACAGTTTGGGGAAGATACTTCCTTTGTAATCTGCATCTTTGCCATGTAAAACTTCAGCAGAAAATCTGTTCACAGAAGCTAAGCTGACAGGAGTAGCTAGTTCTAAAATAATGAAAAAATAATAATAAGGAGAAAGGATGTATATGTATGACTGAGACCCTTCACTGTTCACCTGAAACTATCACAACATTGTTAACGGGCTATATCCCAAAGCAAAATAAAAAGTTTTTTAAAAGAAAGTATATTAGAAGGAATCAAACAAAAAGCAACATGGATAATCATCATTTTTCCTGGCCCTTTCTCACAAAATCCCCTATTGTTTTGCGCAGTTGAGTTACACATGGAAAATTCTGTACACGTCACAAATCTCCTGCCAGTGCCTGCTTGCAAGAGAATTTCTGCTCCAATTGAATAATTATACCCTCTAAAAATATGCCCAATCATCTGGCTGTGAATATAATATTTTATTGGGAGGAAATATACCACTTAATTACCCAGATCTCAGATGAATTTTGCTGTGATTATGGCCTTTTGAAAGGAACCATGCAGTTTTGTGAGTAATTCAGCATCCTGTATCAAATGCCTTGGGAAGTGCATTTGCTGGGAGATTGTCCTTATAGGTATGGATTCCAAGGAAATATCCAGTCACATGTGAAAAGATACATACAAGATTATGCATATATCATAGTGTTATTTCTGTCAAAATAAGTTAGAAACAACATCAGTTCAGTTCAGTCGCTTAGTCATGTCCGACTCTGTGACCCCATGAATTGCAGCATGCCAGGCCTCCCTGTCCATCACCAATTCCTGGAGTTCACTCAAATTCATGTCCATCGAGTCAGTGATGCCATCCAGCCATCTCATCCTCTGTCGTCCCCTTCTCCTCCTGCCCCCAATCCCTCCCAGCATCAGAATATTTTCCAGTGGGTCAACTCTTCACAAGAGGTGGCCAAAGTATTGGAGTTTCAGCTTTAGCATCATTCCTTCCAAAGAGCACCCAGGACTGATCTCCTTTGGAATGGACTGGTTGGATCTCCTTGCAGTCCAGGGGACTCTCAAGAGTCTTCTCCAACACCACAGTTCAAAAGCATCAATTCTTCAGAGCTCAGCTTTCTTCACAGTCCAACTCTCACATCCATACATGATCCCAAAGAAACAACATAATATCCAGCAAAAGTACTGTGTACTAAATTAGAAGACATTATAGTTATAATACATAATGAAGTACTCTGCAAATATAGAAACTGATATGGAAAAATAGCCATGTTTACAAAATTATATTTTTATAAGTATCATATATTTATATTTGCATGACTTAGGGTAGTATGGCTGTACCTGTACGTGTATGGAAAAACATGTACATATATATGTTTTTCCATATGTATACATTTATGTCAAATCAAGTTTCACTTTAAAAATAATTGTCATATGATAAAAATGGTGAGGATATTTTTTTAAGTGTACACTTTCAATTTATATCAAGCATTTACGACAGGGCAACATCTTCCTCAAGGAGACAAACATTGGTTTGGGGGGCAGGAGGAAAATATCTTACTCTTTTCACATATAAAGCATGACTAGACATATCATACATCATCAGATATACAGTGTTATCAGTGGTATTAAAATATCATGGGAGGGCGGACAGTGAGGAAGAATATACCTAGAAGACTCCTTGTGATCATGTGTGCTAAGTCACTTCAGTTGTGTCTGCCTCTGTGTGACCCCATGAACTGTAGTCCACCAAGCTCCTCTGTCCATGGGATTCTCCAGGCAAGAATACTGCAGTGGGTTCCCATGCCCTCCTCCAGGGGTTCTTCCCGATCCAGGGACTGAACTGCATCTCAAGTATCCTGCATTGGCAGGCAGGTTCTTTACCACTAGACTCCTTCTAGAGATAGTAATGAGAAAATGCTGGAGGAATTTCACTTCATTCCAACCCCCAATTTTTAATTGTATGTTTACATATCTTTTCAGAAATATTTAAATTTCTTCCATTATTTTGCACACGATTACCCCTCATCACTTCCAGTATGCACAAGTTTAAATCCAATGTCAGTCACTGAGGAGAGGGCCCTACATCAATTCATGAGGAGTTTCTGAAAAGAAGTAAAGGAATGAGGTTACTAGATCACTAATGGCAAAGAGCTTCGACTTAGGAGAGAGTTAACTCCAATCCAGCCAGCCACTTTAGGCCTCTCAAAAGCAATCCTTAGAAATGTTTCTGCTTTTTCTAATTGAGGTCAGACAAAGGGAAGCTTTCACTAATCCCTAGACATAGTGCCCTTTTTTTTTTTTTTTGGCATTTGTACAATGCCTTCATTTAAGACCTTCCTTAAAAGCATCGTCTCAGTGATAAATGAGCAATGGGGTTGGTAAGCCTTTTCTCTTCTGACACTCATATTTCAGAAAGTCGGGATTATGATTAGAGAAGCACAATATCAAAGACAAGGCCCGGATCAGTCCCCAGAGCAAGAGCTGCTGAAATTAGAATTATCACCAGAGTTTCCTCCCAGGAACAATTTGGAATCCATCAAAAGGAAAGAACGGGATGATGCTAAAACACAAACAGTGGGGGAGGGGATGGGAAGACTGCCTCGACCTCTCAATGTAATAGAAAGAATTTCTCCAGGCTGTCATAGAACGGTAGCACAGTGTGATTCAAATTCCAGCTACAGAAGCCAAACAGGAGGGACTTTTCCTGTAACATGTCACAAAGAGTTCTTGGTCAGAAGCTGAGTGGTGTCACAGTGTTAAGAAAACACTTTCATTAACCTTATGCATTCCCAGAAATCAGTAAAGAATGGCTTTCTCTGGGAAGGCTGTCCACATTTATGGACATCAATCATTAATTTCAAGAAAGCTGCGTAGAGAGAATTGTGGCAGACTCCAAGATGCCCAAATCCTAAAAAATCTGGAAATTAGAATTCATGGTCCTATACAACAAAGGGAACTCTGCAGATATGGTTAAGCTAAAGGACTCTGGGATGAAGAGATTAGCCAGTGAGTGCACTGAATCTCATGAACCTTTAAAACAGGATCTGTTACCTGGTTGTGGTCAGTGGAAGTGATGTGATGATGGGAGTTGGTCAGAGAGATGTGTCATGAGGACTTGACCAGGTATTGCTTGCTTTGGAGATGGAGGAAGAGGGTCATAAACCAAAAACTTTATGTGTCCTCTAGAAGCTGGAAAGGGCTTCCCTGGTGGTTCAGACTGCAAAGAATTTGCATGCAATGTGGGAGACCCAGGTTCAATCCCTGGGTTGGGAAGGTACCCTGGAAAAAGAAATGACAACCCACTCCAGTATTCTTGCTTGGAGAATTCCATGCCGAGGAACCTGGCAGGCTACAGTCCACGGGGTTGCAAAGAATTGGACATGACTAACTGACTAACACACAGAAGCTGGAAGAGTCAAGGAAAGAGAATTCCTTACAGCCTCCAGAAAGGAATGTGGCCCTGCTAACATCTTGATTTTAGCCCAGTGAGGCTCATGTCAGACAGAATTATCAGATAAGGAATTTATGTTGTTTCAACCACTAGGTCTGCGGTATGTTGTTATAGTAGCAGTAGGAAACTAACTGCAAACAGTGGAAATTTCAAATACCCATTTATTATCTACATCACCACTTAGTTCTTAATCAGAATCCAAAATACCTTCAGTGTTGATGGGGACAGGTTTGTCCTCCCTCCACAGTCAGATCACTTCCTTGGAAAATTGGGATTAAACCAGTCAACACCAAAAACAATACAAACTGAGGACAAGAAAACCAGGGTAAGAAAATAATATGAACGAGGACCTTTGTTAATTTTTCTGTGTCTTTTAAAGTAGAGTCATAATACAGTAGGCAATATTATTCTACCATATTGGTTCAACTATGGCTTTGTTTAAAAAAAAAATAAGGCCCTTAAAACAAGGTAATTAAACCTAATTCTAAAATAACTGAGCAAATTATAGACCCTGGCAAACAGCCCTAGCCTATTCTACTTGGCCCTTTTTGTATTCACCCAACAAGTTAAATATGAGAAATGGATGCCAGGGTGGGGATAAAGGAGATACTTTACAAATAGTTTTGGTATGCTGACTCTGATTAGAATTATACATTTGACTATGGCTACATGGGCTATTTTGCTTTCAGCTCAAATATTGAGGTCATTTCTGATCACCTATATAATGTTGCTCATTCCCTCTATAAAGTCATATTTCCCCATTTCCATAGATTCAGAGATCCATTTTCATAGATCTAAAACTATATTTGTGTCTTGGTTCTATGTTCCCCACTAAAATAGAAACTCCATAAAATTGAAGTTTTTCTTTATCTTATTCATATTACATCCATATTTTGTAGACGAATGCTTGATATATATTAGGCAGCATTAAATACAGTTAAAAGAATGGATGGATACATGGAGCAGAGAGGAAAGAAGTCAGTCAGTACCCAGAAGGTAAAGAAATTTTCAAAGAAATGATAAGATCTCTTAAGTCCTCAATGGATGGCTATTAAAAGAGATGGAGAGAAGCAAGAATTCCAGGTGACAGATGTCATGCAAATAATAGTACTAGCCAAAACCAGAAGAGAATGTCTTTGGTGTATGATGAGCACAGGAACTAGCCTGAAAAGACTGGAACATAAAGACAGTGTTGGACTGAAGAAAAGCTGGGATTATTGTATATATGAGGATCATGAGAAAATGGGATGTTATCTCTGGGAACTGTTAATTCAAAAGAGCCTCTACTAACCTGTGATCTCTGAATATTAAGAATCCCTCACTTCAGTGCATCCTCTATTGTCAGGTGAAACCATCTGAGATGCCATACTAACCTCAAGTTCTATGCTTGAATCTGCTCAACATAAGCCTGTGGAAGATGTAATCTGTCATCAGATATTTACTTCCCTATCATACTCTACATGCCACAGGTGCAACAGTCTTCCTTATTTGTTGAGCTTAGCTATGTGAGTTGCACTGATCAATGAAATTAGTGCTGCTGCTGCTGCTGCCAAGTCGCTTCAGTCGTGTCCGACTCTGTGCAACCCCAGAGATGGCAGCCCACCAGGCTCCCCCATCCCTGGGATTCTCTAGGCAAGATTACTGAAGTGGATTACTATTTCCTTCTCCAATGCATGAAAGTGAAAAGTCAAAGTGAAGTCGCTTAGTCGTGTCCGACTCTTAGCGACCCCATGGACTCCAACCTACCAGGCTCCTCCGTCCATGGGATTTTCCAGGCAAGAGTACTGGAGTGGGGTGCCATTGCCTTCTCTGAAATTAGTGCAGACCTAGTCTAGTCTATGGAGATTCCCAGGTGTCACAGTGGTAAATAATCTGTCTGCCAATGCAGGAGATGTGGGTTCGATCCCTGGGTCAGGAAGATCCTCTGGAGTAGGAAACAGAAACACGCTCCAGTATTCCTGCCTGGGAAACTGCACAGACAGAGGAGCCTGGAGGGCTATAGTCCATGGGATCACAAACAGTCAGACAAGACTGAGTGACTGAGCATGCACACAATCTATTCTATAGCTCAGAAGAGGGTTTGGACATGGGTGGTTTGAGTTGGACTCTTTCAATCATGCTTATGAGAAAATCTGCCCCCAATACCAATACTAAGAGCTTAGCCTATGTCCTGGTATCAAAGATATCTGGTGCATGCTTGAACCTGACCTGTAGCCTGAAGTTGGACGGAGCCAGGGACAATGTTGTCAACCATCATTTTCTTCAAGTTACCATGCAATATTATGATAGTAAACCTGTTAATGGGAAGTAAAGCTGCAGAAGAGCTTGGTCAGGAATTGCAACAGAGATAATAAGCAGTTCATCAAAATTCATTCTCACCTTCCATAGTGTAGGGGCTTCCTAGGTGGCACTAGTAGTAAAGAATTTGCCTGCCAATGCAGGATACTCAAGAGCCACAGGTTCAATCCCTGGATTGGGAAGATTCATTGGAGAAGGAAATGGCAACTCACTCCAGTAATCTTGTCTGGAGAATTCCATGGACAGACAACATGGAGGGCAGCAGTCCATGGGGTCACAAAGTGTTGGACACGACTGAGCATGCACATGCACACACATACATGTGCACACACACACACACACACACCATAGTGTAGAGCCTAGGAAGGAGCTGTCCAGAGGCTGCATATCCTATTGCACCCAGGTGGAATCATGTGACAATTCTGATTAAAGAAATGGAATCAACAGAAGTGAGGTGTGTCTCCTCAAATCCAAGATGATTACAAATCCATCTATTTCCCCTCAGCCTAGCTGGACATTGATGATTGAGGTGTTCCACAAACAGGAGAATCACACATTGAAAAAGTTTGTGTGTCTGAATAACCATATATGAGGAAATCACACTAGGCCATAAGCACGCACATTTGACTATGACATAATCAAGAACAAGATTTCTATTTTGTTCAGCTACTAAAAGTTAGCTTGTGGCCACTGATATTGGCCTCTGTAATATGTTTGGCATATACCAAAATTATATGCATTGCGTAATTATGAAAGCATATACACAGGATTATCATTTCAGAATGAGAAAAACTTTTTTGTGTGCTTAGGAGAATGTTCCTCAAAAGAGAATATTCATTTTATAAAAGCCAGATTTCTAGTATTATCACATTTTAAATTTCATTTATTTATTTATGAAGAAATTTAACAAATCTTTAGATGTTCTAGCTGGTAAGAATCCATCAGTGAGAAGATTCCTGCTCTCAGGGAGTTTTTATACTAATAGCACTCAGACAATATATAGCCATAAATAAATTATATGGTATATTAGAAGGTAATAGCTGCTAATAGAAACAGAGAGCAGGGTAAGGACTGCTGGACTGTGGTACAAGGATTTGTGTGATTGTATGTGTGGAGGGGCATATCATTTAGGCTCAGTCACTCAGTCATGTCCAACTCTTTGTGACCTTTTGGGCTGTAGCCTATCAGGCTCCTCTGTCTGTGGGATTTCTCAGGCAAGAATACTGGAGTGGGTTGCCATTTCCTCCTCCAGGGGATCTTCCCAGCCCAGGGATCGAAACCAAGTCTCCTGATTCTCGTAGATTATAGGCAGACTCTCTACCACTGAGTCACCAGGGAGGCCAGGAGGAGTAAATGCTTAACTAATATTTAGATCATCCCTACCTAGAGTGAGCAGAAATGGAGGGGCGAGAGGAACATCTCCAAACAAGGTTTCCATCTGTATCCTTCACCAGCTGTCAGGACGACTCTAGAAACTCTTGAGGCTTCTGTTGTCCTCGTATCAGCTCTAAATGATTTTGACTATTATTATCAAGCAAAGGCAGAAAACGGGACTAATCAGGATTAGGCTGGTTTGTATGGAAGTGGTCCTCTGTGGATAGGATGAAGGCATTCTTCCATGTCCTCAGGAAAGCCTACTATGGCATCCAGTGATGTATGGGCCAGAACTATTAGTTACACTATCTAATATTGTTAACTGAATGGATAGACCTTAAGTCTGGAGGGTTTAGTGACCCCTAAAATCTTATTATTAATGTAAGACTATGACTAAAAGATTTTAACAGCAAAGAATTTTTTCTTTTATTGTAAGGGCAATAGTAAATGGATCAGATCCAGGAAAAGGAAAAGAGAATTGTTCACTGATTAGCCCAGATTTGATCTGACCTTGTTCTGTCTATAATTTGAAAATAGGAAGGAACAGGAAATCAAGTAAAAACCCAGCTGAAGTGCATGAAATGTATTTTTAAAACATAAGATACAAAATTCTTGTTTTTTTCCTCCCACCCTAGCCTATATTTACTTTGTTTGCTCACACCTCTTTCCGAATAGCTGGTCAAAACATAAATCCTTCTGGAATAAAGCTCAAGCATGATTATTTTGGTGTACAAAAACCATCCCCAAAGCACTAACATATTTTGTATAGAAAATACATACAGACAAAAAATTGAAAAGGAAAACTGGAAAATGCTCCCAGTTTCTATGAGCTGCTATAATATTGCATTTAGAAAACTGTAATTATTTCACAAGTGGTGTTCAAAATTCCCATCATCTGTGCATTAGCTGTTACCAGGATCAATGTTTTCAGATGACAGTTTTACAGCTGTTTTTGGATTGGGGAATATTTTTATACTACAAATAGTTTCTATTAAGGCCATAGGAGCACACCAGGAAGAATAACATGGGCTACTTTAAAATATGTACTCCTCTGCTTATTATTACCACTGAAACATGAAAATTCTAATATATATATAAAAAAGGAATAGCAGTGAGGGCTAAGAGACAAGGATCAGATTCAGTCAGTTCAGTTCAGTTGCTCAGTTGTGTCTGACTTTTTGTGACCCCATGGACTGCAGCACACCAGGCTTCCCTGTCCATCACCAAGTCCTGGAGTTTACTCAAACTCATGTCCATTGAGTTGGTGATACCATCCAACCATCTCATCCTCTGTAATCCCATCTCCTCCTGCCTTCAATCTTTCCCAGCATCAGGGTGTTTTCCAAAGAGTCAGTTCTTCGCATCAGGTGGCCAAAGTATTGGAGCTTCAGCTTCAGCATCAGTCTTTCCAAGGAATATTCAGGACTGGTTTCCTTTAGGATAGACTGGTTGGATCTCCTTGCAGTCCAAGGGACTCTCAAGAGTCTTCTCCAACACCACAATTCAAAAGCATCAATTCTTCAGCACTCCACGTTCTTTGTAGTCCAACTCTCACATGCATACATAACTACTGGAAAAACCATAGCTTTGACTAGATGGACGTTTGTTGGCAAAGCAATATCTCTGCTTTTAAATGTGCTATCTAGGTTGGTCATAACTTTTCTTCCAAG
>SJYQ01001370.1:269307-334504 GCA_006410935.1 Redunca redunca
TTCAGCTTCAGCATCAGTCTTTCCAAGGAATATTCAGGACTGGTTTCCTTTAGGATAGACTGGTTGGATCTCCTTGCAGTCCAAGGGACTCTCAAGAGTCTTCTCCAACACCACAATTCAAAAGCATCAATTCTTCAGCACTCCACGTTCTTTGTAGTCCAACTCTCACATGCATACATAACTACTGGAAAAACCATAGCTTTGACTAGATGGACCTTTGTTGGCAAAGCAATATCTCTGCTTTTTAATGTGCTGTCTAGCTAGGTTGGTCATAACTTTTCTTCCAAGCAGCAAATATCCTTTAATTTCATGGCTGCAGTCACCATCTTCAGTGATTTTGGAGCCCAAAAAATTAAAGTCTGTCACTGTTTCCATTGTTTCCCCATCTATTTGCCATTAAGTGATGGACCAGATGCCATGATATTAGTTTTCTGAATGTTGAGTTTTAAGCGAGCTTTTTCACTCTCAGATTATCATAGGCTAGTTAGTTATATGCCTATTTTTGTCTTTTTTAGAAAACACTTTCAAAATTATTGATAAAACCTGATAAACTTTCACCCCATTTTAAAGCCAAGATGGGAGGCATAGACACTTTATGATATCAGACCCTTTAAAGGAATGGTTATGTCCATAACCATGAAAAATGAGTAGCTCCTGATGAATTCACCTCCCAGCATGAGTGGCTTTGTAAAGCCTCTCTCATATTGACTCTCATTTTAACCATGAGACTTGCTTGGCCAATGCATGATGATAAATGCAAGAAGATGCAAGAAGATAAATACTGGAATATCAGTATGAATACTTGAATATCAAATGTGTCCTCATAGAAATAATTGCCCTTGGAAGACAGCTGCCATGCTATAAAGACAGACTACTCACGTATAAGAATCCACATGAAAAAAAAACCCTGGAGGTTGGAAGGCCATCTTCTTGCCAAGCACTCAGCTGAATACAGTACCATGAGTGATCTCAGTGACACTATATGGGGTGGAAATACTCAGCTGAGTCTGGTCAAACCCCAGAATGGGCAACAATAAATCACTGTCAAGCCACAACGCTGTGGGGTGGTTTGCTACGTAGCCAAAGATAACTGGAACACCACCAGAGAGAACTTTCTTTAGTCTCAGGATCAAATTAAGACACAAACCAGAATTTATACCCATCTTCATTTTCTTTGGGTACAGAGGTAAAAGCCCCAAGCGTATCCATGGTCTGTTTCAGTTGGAGGGGGGTTTCCTCCATTGGTTACCTCCTGACTCATGACTGTTAGTCTTTCCCTCTTCTCTGGATCCTAACTGACCATTCCTAACACATTCTTACTCCTCCTGTAGTTCACACAAGCGTGTACACACGTATCTTCCCCATATCTCTCATTTCCTTCCAGCTTCAATCCCTTTTCCCGATTCCTTTTCATAGCCTGCCTTCCCCCCAAAATTACATTTTCCCTCTCTTCACTTCCTCCTAGTCCATTTTCCCTGCAACCCCCTTTCAATTTCAATTTCTACCTCCTCTAGTCCCCAAATTACTTTTGTCCTGATCACCAGCAACCTCTATATGGCCAGATCTAATAGGCACACTTCTGCCCTCCACCTAGCTAAGCTCTCTATGGCTTGTTGCATTTCATCCCTATATCTTTATAACTTAATTCCCCTTGGCTTTTAATTTACCCTCCTGTTTCCCTCCTAACTTACTGGCTACTTTTTCTGTTTTCTTTCTTGACCTCTTTCATACATACTTGAGTCTGAGTTACACATGAGATGTTTCTAGGCCCTCTGACCCTCATCTTTCTCTCCCAAGGTGACTCTATCTGATCCTGTGGCTAAATGCTGTCTTTATTCTAATGATCACCAAATCTATAGCGCTACCTCAATTCCCCAGAGAAATATATCCAATTATTCACTTTTCTCTCCAATTGACATCTTACAAGCATATCAACCTGAAACTCAGTTCTTTCCTGATCTTTCCCATTGTGGTAATGACTCCATGCGATATTCATTTGCTCAATCTAGAGTCACAAGAGTTGTATTTGATTCTCTTATTCTTCCAACACATATTTAATTGAGCGCTTACTAGCACCAAACGTGTTAGATTAACGTGATTCTTATCCTACAGGAGTTCACTGCTTAGAGTTGAAAACAGATGTGAAGGGATAATTATAATGCAACCGGGAAACTGTGATGGAAGAGAGCACATAAAATACGTGTATAAGCAGAAAAAAATAAGATTTCAGTACTATTCTAGGAATGGAGAAAACTATTTCAAATAGCCAAGTTCTGAAAAATTTTGCTCTCATTACAAGAACCATTCAGTATCTTGTTTGGCTTATTATTTGAAAGTAACTAAACAATTTAGCTCACAATTAATTGTCCCTTAGGATGGAAAGTTCTTCGTTTTGAAGTAAATGTTTTCAGAAGTATTTTCCAGCATAGCAACTTTTGTCAAGCTGTGGATTTTCATTGTTGCATAGAATTTGATTATTCCTGTCCTCATCAGATGTCTTCAAGTTATTTTTCGTTTAGTGTTCTTAGAGATTATGGCAATAAAACCCACATCATTTCTTTCTCTCTGCATTTGTGTTTTGCTCCAAGCTAGCATAATTTCAGAGTTGCAGGAAATTTGACATCCCCAGTAAACCTCCTACTCTCCAGAGACACATGAGCATTATATAATTAAGTAGTGAGGTACATCGCTTAATACACAGACATTAAGTACTTACATTTGGTGTCAGTTTGAGTATTAATAAAGGTATGTGAATATTTCATGTATAATCGTTCACTCAGGAAGTGCTAAAAGATTAAGGATCACAGACAATTTCATCTGTCTAGTGTGACAGTCCCTGGAAGAGTAAGAATTAACAGAAACTAATGGTGGGTCATAGGAAAAAGTATTCAAACTATTAATAAACTGTGTATTTTATTGTACCTGGAGAGGTGGGAAATTCCACAGATAATACTGTTGCAAGGAACTACTTCTCAGTTCAATACTCCAGGGGAGTAATTACTGGTCACAGACCTAAGCTGGCATATAATGGTGGAAAATAGTTTGTTAGAATGATCTCAACTCTTCTTAGATATTGTATCTCTAATTAGTAGGTTTAGTATTCATCTCTACAACTTTCTTTCCAAATAAATACTCAACTTCAATATGTATTTATTAAATATAGCAGGCTTTGGGGAATTTAGTAGGGATACAAAGAAGAGTAAGATCTTTATGAAAACACAACTTAGCAGGAGATACGGGTTCAATCCCTAGGTCTGGGAGGACATGGCAACCCACTCCAGTATTCTTAGCTGGAAAATCCCATGGACAGAGGAGCCTGGGGGGGCTACTGTCCATAAGGTTGCAAAGAGTCAGATACAACTTAGAGACTAAAAAACAACAACAACAAATTTCTGGAAAAAAACACAGTCCTGCAAGGAACTGGGTAAGTCTTCACTCCAAGAGGCCTGGAGCAGGAGAGTAGTGGACATGAGGATTTTCCCAGGGTCAGGGGAGAGTAGACTGGCATTTCAGTGCACGTTAAGGCTAAGAGCAATGGCCAAGGCAAGGGATGGATGTGTTTGGAGAGCTGGAGGGAAACCCGAGCTTCACGTGTGGGCACAACCTAGGCTGAGCAGCAGAAAAGCACAGCTGGGACAGCTGGAGAGAGTTTGGGGCTGCTCTAGAGGGCGGCCCTTAAAACATCTTTTATATGTTTGTGTTTTGAAAACACAAACAATAAATACAACTTTTTGCATTTATTTCTTTGATGAACTAGCCATGTCTGCTATATTTATAATTTAAGCATCTATAGATCTTTTACTAAAACTCATTATTGACTTACAACATTTCAGATTGCCAGAAAAAAAAAAAATGCAATCAACAGCACACATGTAATGTGTTTTCATGGATACGGAGCACTAGTATCCTTTTCTCAAGGAAAAAGTTTTCACAGCTAGGGCAAGTATACCCTAAGTATATCTAGGTATCTATATCTACATCCAGATCTATACCTGTGTCTACATTTATATCTATAGCACTAGGAAGGAAGGAATGGAGATAGGATTTTGAGTAACTGCCCCAACAGAAAAGGTAATACTTTTCTAGTTTTAACCCATTCCACTTCGACTTTGGTCTAAGCCAGGGGTCTCCCACCTCCAGGATCTAATGCCTGATGACTTAAGGTGGAGCTGATGTAACAATAATAGAAATAAAGTGCACAATAAATGTAACGTGCTTGAATCATCCTGAAACCATCTCCCCTCACATCACTCCCAGTCCATGGAAGAACTGTCCTCCACAAACCAGTCCCTGGTGCCAAAATGTTGAGGACCACGGGTAAGCAACCTTGGTTTAAGCACTCATCTGTATGACTGCAAAAGCATCCTGGCTGGTCTTCCTGATTCTATAAATTTATGACCCCTATAAATTTATCCTCACCACAGTCACCACAAAGATTTTTTACAAACAAATCCTGCCACTCTTCTGCTCCACCCCCTGCAATGGCTCCCTTGGACACCAAGCCCTAGGAAGACCTATAAGGAAGATTCTACAGGGTCTCACCTTCTTTTCCTCTCTGACCTCACTTCCTGGTCTTGTCATTTTTACCCACAATGCTGCCCTTACACTGACCTTCTTCTTATGCAATTCCAATTTTGGGGCCTTCCAAGTAACTGTTTTCTCCACTGGGAATGCACTCCCTCAAGACACCCACCTAAGTGGGAGTCCTTATCTCCTTTCTGTCCACATGAGTTATCAACTAACTCTCATTTCCAAATGCATCCTCTTTTCCTGTTTGTGACAAGGAATTTAGGCCCTTTAAATATTTTCTCCTGGCCCAGCTGGCACAATTTTAAGCTTTGTCTACAGAGGACGCTGGGGGAACATTACAGCAGAAAAGGGTTTTACTTCCTGGTTTCCGGGCTCACTAGCCAACCTTCTGCTGTGCAAAGTGGCTTTCCCACATCTAATTCCCACCCCACAGAGCAGATAGCTTCACTAGCATCTGGCTCCCAAAACATCAGCTGCTTGCAGCAAGCCAAATCCCAGGTAGTGGAGTACCACTGATGAGAAACTCCTATGAGCACCAGCACCTTAAAAGGTGGTTTTTCAGGAAGTTCCAGAAGATGAATTTCCAGTAAGAGTACCACTGCACCACAGTGATGTCTCTGCCATTCAATAATCCACAGCTATGCCTTCCGACAAGGCATGGGTCTCACCCAGGTTGGAGGGGGCACCCTATCTCAGCCTTGGAACCAGCGACTGTTCCTTGCATCTTCAATCCTGTAGTCATTGCAGTTTTGCAGTTTTCTTTACTTCTTTCTGACTGTTCCCATTACTCTAATCCTCAGTTATAATTAGTGATTCTTTACAGTGAGCCTCCCTTTTCAAACAACGCATGGTTTTTCTCTCCTGATCAGATCTAGACTGATCCAATGTTGTTGTTGTTGTTCAGTCACTAGGTTGTGTCTGACTCTTTGTGACCCCACGGACTGTAGTATGCCAGGCTTCCCTGTCCTCCACTATCTCCCAGAGTTTGCTCAGATTCATGCTATTGAGTTGGTGATGCTATCTAACCATCTCATCCTCTGATGAGACTGAGTGCATGCCTTAACTCAAAATCAGGATGAAGTCTTTTCTGCCCTCTCTTCTTAAAGGTGCCCCAGCCTCTTGGATCTCTTTGCCTTGGTCTAGAGTTTTCTTTCTCCCATAGCATTTATAACATTCTAACATGCTAGTCAGGCTTCCCTGGTGGCTCAGATGGTAAAGCATCTGCCTGCAATGCAGGATACTTGTGTTCGATCCCTGGGTTGGGAAGATCCCATGGAGAAGGAAGTGGTAATCCACTCAGTATTCTTGCCTGGAGAACCCCATGGACAGAGGAGCCTGGCAGGCTACAGTACATGGGGTCACAAAGAGTCAGACACGACTGAACGACTCACACACACACATAACATACTAGCCAATGTGTGGGTTTAGTACGTCTATTATATATCAATTTCTTACTCCTGCTAGAATATAAATACTTCAAAGGTCATGCACTTTTTGCAAAAATTTGTTCATGGATGTATCTGAAACTCCTAGAACAGTGACTGGCACATAGTAAGTAGTCACTAAATATTTGTTAAAAGAACAGTCTCACAGATCACAAGAAGTTGCCTCTCTGGACATATTGGCCCATAATGGAGGAATTTAACTGGCTTTCAGTGGCTATAGTCGGCATTTCCACATTGTTTGGGGACTGAGAAAGACAGTAATCCTTCCATTACATACACCCCAGATTACAAGTACAGGAGCTCTTCATCATTCTCTGTTCCACTTGCAAGACATAGCTCTTTCTCTATCACCACGTGAGAATGTTGTTTCAACACTAATTTTTCCACTACAACCAAATAAACAATGTTTTACTCAACTATTTTTAATGTGACAATTAATTTTATATTTAATCCAGTACCCACTGTGAAGTTGGTGCGCATGCACATACGCTCGGTCGCTTCAGTCGTGTCCGACTCTTTCTGAACCTATGGACTATAGACTGCCAGACTCCTCTGTCCATGGGATTGTCAAGGCAAGAATACTGGAACGGGTTTCCATGCCATCCTCAAGGGGATCTTCCCAAACTAGGGACGAATGAAGGGCTCATGGCCCCTGCATTGGCAGGTGGGTTCTTTACCACTAGCACCATGTAGGAAGCCCTAAGCTGGTGTGCACACGTTGCTAAAACAAAAGATTTTCACAGCCACAGAAATCTAAATGTTGGATAGGAATAGAAGAAAGCATCTCAGCTAAGGGACAGATCTACAAGGCTCTGGCTTCTTTGATCTAAGGGAGGATAGATAGAACATGCATTCCTTTTCTCCCTCAAGCTTGTATATCACGTAAACCTTGTGCCTTGTGCTCAGTTGTGTCTGACCCTTTGTGACCCCATGGACTGTAGCCCATCAGGCTCCTCTGTTCATGGGATTTTTCACGCAAGAATACGGAGTGAGTTGCCATTTCCTCCTCCAGGGGAACTTCTCAACCCAGGGATCAAACCCACATCCTCTGTGTCTCTTGCATTGCAGGCATATTCTTTACTGTTGAGCCATTGGGAAGCCCCATATCATTGCAGGCAGATTCTTTACCAGCTGAGCTACCAGGGAAGACCCATCATGTAAACAACCATGGCCATATTACCCACAGTTTGGAGAAAGAAAACAAAACTAAAATGTATAAAAACAGGACAGTTCTAATTTTCATATTTCTTATTTATATTTCACATATGGGTACAAGGTCTATTTAATATTTTGTGGAAGTGAATATCTCAACTTGAATTTCATCTCTGTGAACACTTGCTACTACTGCTAAGTCACTTCAGTCGTGTCCGACTCTGTGCGACCCCATAGACGGCAGCCCACCAGGCTCCCCCGTCCCTGGGATTCTCCAGGCAAGAACACTGGAGTGGGTTGCCATTTCCTTCTCCAATGCATGAAAGTGAAAAGTGAAAGTGAAGTCGCTCAGTCGTGTCCGACCCTCAGCGACCCCATGGACTGCAGCCTTCCAGGCTCCTCCATCCATGGGATTTTCCAGGCAAGAGTACTGGAGTGGGGTGCCATTGCCTTCTCCGCTGTGAACACTTACCTTTCTCTTAAAGATAACCCAGCCCTTCACATCTCCTAGAGATGGAAGAGTAAACAATATAAAATAAACATTGAATTCCCCAAGTAAAATTATATATGGACAGTAGAGTTTTGGTTATTTAGAGCTACAAGGATGTAAATCAGTTTGCTTTGCCATATTTTCTGGAGGAAGAAGAGCCTTCTCATTCAGTTGCAATATACTTTGTCATTTTAAGTATTTTTAACAAAATATTTCTAAAATATCTTGCATCCTTATTTTCAGCATTCATGACACTTCCTCTAAGAACCCACCTCTGACTCTTTAAGTTGGGGTAGGTGCCCTTGATTTATGCTCACAAAGTGGGCCCTATACTCTGCCCCTCCCCATCCAGAAACTGATCCTACTTTACCTGACTGCCTGTTTGATTATCAGTGGGCCTCCTTGGGTTGTCAAGTCTTTTAGGGGAGATAACACATCTTTCCTGTTTCTCTGTTATTTAACATTGTAGCTGTCACATGATAGATACTTAATAAATAACTGTCGACAAATGACATCCTCAGGCCATCACATTAACCCTGAACGGAAAAGGGGGTTAATTATAATCAAGACCTTTTGATACTCTTTAATTTGATACTAAATATATACATTCTTTAAATGCTTCTCTTCCTTTAATATCAGTAAAACAATCCTTACTTTTCCTTTTCCCATGCTCATTCATTGCTCGTAATAAATTTATACCAGTTAAAAAAAAAAAAAGAAAAAAACGTGCAGTTTATATTCTGTAAAAATTCACAAGCCTTAGTGCAAGAAGAAGTCTTTCTCCCTTAAACCCTTTTTTAAAAAAATTCTTGTTAGTTTTCAGCTGTTCTCATTAGATGGAGCTGTCAGAAAGCAGGGATTTCCAAAGGGCAATGTGTTCCCACGTTCTGCTCCATATAATCAATTTAATTTAATACATATTAATAGAAAAAAATAAAAAGAGCTTGTCTTAAATCACTGCCCTTCCACTTAACAAGAAAAAGTGTAGAAAGCAATACATATTCTAGAAACTCTCAGGAAAGACACAGGGCCATTAAATCAAGGCACTCATTCTGCAATAAGTATATGCTTTGTCGAGGTCAATTAAAGGCAAGATTTATGCACACACGCAGTCACTCTGCCTTAAAAAATGGCTTTACACATGCTTCTTCATGGTAGAGTGAAGAACTGTTCAGAAGCTGCATGCCTATAGAATGGAAAAATACAATTAATCTGGAAGAACATATCTGGCCTCCTAAGATGATGACATAAGCAACCAAGGGAAACCCCATAATATATAAAGATAGGAAAGACTAAAACAACTTTCAAAAGTCATTTAAGAGAAAGCAACCTCATTTCTCTCTTGCATATTAATTGAGAAACTTTAAAAAAAAAACCTTATCTGAAGGGCACAAGCAGCTATAACATGAAGATAAATCAATAAATACATGGTGCCAATAATACATTACAGCCTGTCAACAGTATTTTTCACCACCCTGTATAATTAATTTGCATACCTACCAAGATTCAGAAATGTAAAACAATGGAGAAAGTATATTGTAAGGTTTTACAAACCTAACCTAAGAGCAAGCAGAACCATTTCATCTTTTAAATCATTCAGAGTGGTTACCGTTATTGTAAACAAAGCTGGGACTGAAGGGTAGATGGATGGCCAAGATACTTGCTCCCTGAGTATCATGAATCACCCTGCTTTTCCTCTAAGCTCTCCAAATGCTTTAACTTCTTTTTACTCTAAAGATGCTTGAAAGTGCAATAACTCTTCATAGCAATTAGCCTGTTGGAAGGCTCATTAATGAAAGAGTGTGTTATTAAAAATATGCTCCTTCAACATTATCTATTAAGTCCTACTCTGTGGTAGGCATTGAAGACGCAAAGACGAAAAGAACAGGTCCACATTTCTAAGGCGTGTTTAGACTCATTAGGATACAAAAATTAGGCAAATATTTAGCATACTATATAAAATAGGGACTTCCCAGGTGGTGTTAGTGGTAAGAGACCCTGACTGCCAATGCAGGAGTCATGGGTTCGATCCCTGGGTTGGGAAGATTCCCTAGAGGAAGGCATGGCAACCCACTCCAGTATCCTTGCTTGGAGAATCCCATGGACAGAGGAACCTGCTGGGTTACAGTCCATAGTATTGCAAAAAGTGGGACATGACTAAAGTGACTTAGCACAGCCCATAACAATAGATGGGCTTTCTGGATGGCTCAGTCGTAAAGAATTTGCCTCCAATGTGGGAGATGCAGGAGACACAGGTTTGACTCCTAGGTCAGAAAATTCCCTGGAGAAGGAAATAGTAACCCTTTCCAGTATTCTGGCCTGGGAGGTTCCATGGACAGAGGAGCCTGGTAGACTACAGTCCATGGGGTCACAAAGAGTCAGACATGACTGAACTGACTGAGCACATAAAAATAGATATACTGGAGTTATATACAAATTACACAGAAGAATGTGCCTACATACATTATCACAGAGAAGGTAGCAGTTACATTGGGGTCTTGATGAGAAGAAGATGTTACAGAAAGAAGGGATTTCACTCTCAAGGGTACAGAGGCAGGAACAAGTTTGCTGCCTCTGTTCAGAGACACTTACACGGTTTGGGAATGCTGTGAGAAGCATAACTGTTAGGAGATGTGGTTCTGGGGACTGGCAGGGGTCAGATGATGAAGGTTATGCTAAAGTGTTGTCATTTTATCAGGCAAATGAAGAACAGGACATGATTCAATGAAATCAGGAGCTGAGTAATGATGTGATCTGGTATGTATGTGAGAAAAATCCTCTCTGGATGTAGTAAAAAGGAAAGTAGACCAATGAGGTGCCTGAGCAGTTGTCCAAGTGAGAAATGACGATGGTCTGAGATAGGAGAGAAAGAGTGCAGATGATAGAGAGGGTCAGGCAGCAGAAGTATGAGGAGCAGAATTGGCTACACTTGTTAACTGATTCGATGTCAGGGCTAAGTGAAGGAGAGAAATCTGATAAGGCTCTCACTTTTCTAAACCAAGTATCAGGTTAGGAAACATGGAGGAAACTGCTGGGTCAATGTGGATATGATGAGTTTGAAAACTCTGTGACATCTACAGACATATGTGGGTCCAGAGATGCAGTCAGACACTCAGAGAATGTGTAAAATTCATTATTGTTATTCAACAAATATAGAGTAGCATATAGGAGAAGAAAATATTAATAAGATCCAGCGACCTTATTAATCTAGAAACATCATCTAGATGCATCTAGACATTTCTAGAAAAAGCCTCTAGAAACATCATCACTGAAAAATCAAGCAGAGCAGAGATACCCTCAAAGAAGACTTAGAAGGCAGAGGGAGAAAACCAGTAGGGAGCCACGCATGAATAACGAAGGAATAACGGATTTAGGAAATATGGGAATGATCAACAGTCTAAAATGCTGAAGAGAAACACCAAAGGACAGGCATAAAAGGAAGTCACTGAGCTGGGGACCAAGATGGGGTCCAGTGACAGTGGAGGTGCAGTCAGCAGTAAACTGTGGATCTGGGGCAAATGAACACTGAGGCCATGGAGCATGGGCATGCAGAAGGCCTTTTAGAAACCAGCTAAACAAGGAAGGAGAAATGCAAGACTGTGGTTTGAAGAGGCCACTAAGCCAAGGTTAGAAGTAGGTAAGACTAGTAGCCAAGGTCAGATTCTCCTGAAAGGAGCTACTCTCATTTCCATCACACCTTGAGGGAAGTTCGCCAGTTAAAAAGACTCCTTCCAATGACTGTTAAATCTCTGAGGATCCATGAGGTGGTCTGTACAAGTGTAAAGGAGATTATGCCACTCTTTTAGAAATAAAAATTACATTTTAATTGTGTCAAATGCTTTATGTAACCAAATGGAAGAAAATGTTTTTATCAGAAATACCCTGAGATATGCACTGACCAAGGCTGGAAAGATTGAGAAGGGGCTGGGTTACTTGCAGAAACATGTTCATGTAAGGGCAAGGACGTTCTGAATTGCCTTCTAAGGATGACGTTCTCAGTTAACTTCAGAATTTAGGGGCCAGACTGAAGCACAGAGAAATAGAGGAGATGTGAGCGTTGAGAGTTTTATAGAGAAGAGAGCTAAAGGAAGTAGGAAACATTTAAGGAAGGCAGGCCACCAACTCTTGTCCTTCATTTTCCTTTTAAAATCTTAGTAATTTAAGAATTTACCACATGACTTCCTAATCTTTCAGTATAAATGCATAGAAGAAATAAAACCCTATTCAAGTTTGAGGCCTGACATAAACAGAGATTTATTTACCAATTATCTAGTTGACTAATTATTTACATTAGTCTATTAAATTTCAGCAGAAAGTTGCACTGAGGGTTACATTTCGTATCTTCTTCATTGAGGACATGTGCTTTCTGAAGTCTGTTTTCCTATAACTGGAAACTGATAAAATTTTTGAGAGATAAAAATTTTGAGAAGTTGTATAATTTAGAAACATACAGTCTCATCTTTACTTGTCATCAAAATACTACTCAACAAGTAGACAGAAGACAGGAAATCACTTTGTATAAATTGCAACTATTTTTTGGGGCTCCAAAATCACTGCAGATGGTGACTGCAGCCATGAAATTAAAAGATGCTTACTCCTTGGAAGAAAAGTTATGACCAACCTATATTCAAAAGCAGAGACATTACTTTGCCAACAAAGGTCTGTCTAGTCAAGGCTATGGTTTTTCCTGTGGTCATGTATGGATGTGAGATTTGGACTGTGAAGAAAGCTGAGCACAAAAGAATTGATGCTTTTGAACTGTGGTGTTGGAGAAGACTCTTGAGAGGCCCTTGGACTGCAAGGAGATCCAACCAGTCCATTCTGAAGGAGATCAGCCCTGGGATTTCTTTGGAAGGAAGGATGCTAAAGCTGAAACTCCAATACTTTGGCCACCTCATGCAAAGAGTTGACTCGGAAAAGACTTTGACACTGGGAGCGATTGGGGGCAGGAGAAGAAGGGGAAGACAGAGGAGAAAATGGCTGGATGGCATCACTGACTCGATGCACGTGAGTCTGAGTGAACTCTGGGAGTTGGTGATGGACAGGGAGGCCTGGTGTGCTGCAATTCATGGGGTCACAAAGAGTTGGACACGACTGAGCGACTGAACTGAACTGAATTCCTACCGCGATCTGTGGGAGAAGGGAATGGCAAACCACTTCAGTATTCTTGCCTTGAGAATCCCATGAACAGTATGAAAAGGCAAAAAGATACAACACTGAAAAATGAAGTCTCCAGATTGGTTGGTGCCCAATATGCTACTGGAGATCAGTGGGGATATAACTCCAGAAAGAATGAAGGGATGGAGCCAAAGCAAAAACAACACCCAGTTGTGGATGTGACTGGTGATGGAAGCAAGGTCTGATGCTGTAATAGCAATATTGCATAGAAACCTGGAATGTTAGGTCCATAAATCAAGGCAAATTGGAAGTGGTCAAATAGGAGATGGCAAGAGGGAACATTGACATTTTAGGAATCAGCTAACTAAAATGGACTGGAATGGGTGAATTTAAGTCAGATGACTATTATATCTACTACTGTGGGCAGGAATCCTTTAGAAGAAATGGAGTAGCCATCATAGCCAACAAAAGAGTCCAAAATGCAGTACTTGTATGCAATCTCAAAAACGACAGTATGATCTCTGTTCGTTTCTAAGCCAAATCATTCAATACCACAGTAATGCAATTGTAGGCCCTGACTATTAATGCTGAAGAAGCTGAAGTTGAATGCTTCTATGAAGACCTACAAGACGTTCTGGAACTAATACCCAGAAAAGATGTGTTTTTCATCATAGGGGACTGGAATGAAAATTAAGAAGTCAAGAGATACCTGGAGTAACAGGCAAATGTGGCCTTGTAGTACAGAATGAAGCAGGGCAAAGGCTAACAGAGTGTTGCCAAGAGAACACACTGGTCATAGCAAACACTCTCTTCCAACAACACAAGAGAAGAGTCTACACATGGACATCCATCACCAGATGGTCAATACCAAAATCAGATTGATTATATTCTTTGCAGCCAAAGATGGAGAAGTTCTATACAGTCAGCAAAAACAAGACCAAGAGCTGACTGTGGCTCAGATCATGAACTCCTTATTGCCAAATTCAGATTTAAATTGAAGAAAGTAAGGAAAACCACTAGACCATTCAGGTATGACCTAAATCAAATCCCTTATGATTATATAGTGGAAGTGCCAAATAGATTCAAGGGCTTAGATCTGATAGACAGAGTGTCTAAACAACTATGTACAGAGGTTTGTGACATTGTACAGGAGGGAGTGATCAAGACCATTATCAAGAAAAAGAAATGCAAAAAGGCAAAATGGTTGTCTGAGGAGGGCTTACAAATAGCTGTGAAAAGAAGAGAAGCAAAAGGCAAAGGAGAAAAGGATAGATAAACCCATTTGAATGCAGTGTTCCAAAGAACAGCAAGGAGAGATTAGAAAGCCTTCCTCAGTGATCAGTGCAAAGAAATAGAGGAAAGCAATAGAATGGGAAAGACTAGAGATCTCTTCAAGAAAATTAGAGATATCAAGGGAACATTTCATGCAAAGATGGGCACAACAAAGAACAGAAAGGGTATGGACCTAACAGAAGCAGAGGATATTAAGAAGAGGTGGCAAGAATACATGGAAGAACTATACAAAAAAGATTTTCATGACCCAGATGACCATGATGGTGTGATCAGTCACCTAGAGCCAGACATCCTGGAATGTGAAGTCAAGTGGGCCTTAGGAAGCAACACAAGAACAAAGCTAGTGAGGGTGATGGAGTTCCAGTTGAGCTATTTCAAATCCTGAAAGATGATGCTGTGAAAGTGCTGCACTCAATATGCCAGAAAACTTGGAAAACTCAGCAGTGGCCACAGGACTGGAAAAGGCCAGTTTTCATTCCAATCCCAAAGAAAGGCAATGCCAAAGAGTGCTCGAACTACCACACAATTAAACTCATCTTACATACTAGCAAAGTAATGCTCAAAATTCTCCAAGCCAGGCTTCAACAGTACTTGAACTGTGAACTTCCAGATGTTCAAGCTGGATTTAGAAAAGGCAGAGGAACCAAAGATCAAATTGCCAATATCTGTTGGATCATTGAAAAAGCAAGAGAGTTCCAGAAAACTCTACTTCTGCTTTATTGACTATGCCAAAGCCTTTGACTGTGTAGATTACAACATTCTTCAAGACATGGGAATACCAGATCACCTGACCTATCTCCTGAAAAATATGTATGCAGGTCAAGAAGCAACAGGTAGAACTGGACATGGAACAACAGACTGGTTCCAAATCAGGAAAAGAGTATGTCAAGGCTGTATACTTTCACCCTGTTTATTTCACTTATATGCAGAGTACATCGTGTGACATGCCAGGATGGATGAAGCACAAGGGAATCAAGATTGCTTGAAGGAATATCAATAACCACAGATACACAGAAGACACCACCCTTATGGCAGAAAGTGAAGAAGAACTAAAGAGCCTCTTGATGAAAGTGAAAGAGGAAAGTGAAGAAGTTGGCTTAAAACTCACCATCCATAAAAGTAAAATCATCTGGTCCCATCACTTCATGGGAAATAGATGGGGAAACAATGGAAATGGTGACAGACTTGAAGCCATGAAATTAAAAGACACTTGCTCCTTGGAAGAAAAGTTATGACCAACCCAGAAAGCATTTAAAAAGCAGAGACATTACTTTGCCAACAAAGATACGTCTAATCAAAGCTACGGTTTTTTCAGTAATCATGTATGGATATGAGAGTTGGACTATAAAGAAAGCTGAGCAAGGAAGAATTGATTCTTTTGAACTGTGGTGTTGGAAAAGACTCTTGAGTGTCCCTTGGACAGCAATGAGATCCAACCAATTCATCCTAAAGGAAATCATTCCTGAATATTTATTGGAAGGACTGATACAGAAGCTGAAACTCCAATACTTTGGCCACCTGCTTTGTAGACTGACTCATTTGAAAAGACCCTGATGCTGGGAAAAATTGAAGGCAGGAGGAGAAGGGGACAACAGAGGATGAGGTGGTTGGATGGCAACACTGATTCAATGGACATGAGTTTGAGTAAGCTCTGGGAGTTGGTGATGGACAGGGAATCTTGGTGTGCTGCAGTCCATGGGATTGCAAAGAGTCGGACATGACTGAATGACTGAACTGAACTGAGTACAGCAATGGACTTTCCTAGTGACTTAGACAGTAAGGAATCTCCCTGCAATGCAGGAAAGCTAGGTTCAAGCTCTGAGTTGGGAAATTCCCTGGAGAAGGGAACGACTACCCACTCCAGTACTCTTGCCTGGAGAATTCCACGGAAAGAGGAGCCTGTACAGTCCACGGGGTTGCAAAGAGTCAGACACGACTCAGTGACTAAGCTCAGTATAGAATACTCCACAATCAATGCCATGATCAGAACAGATACTTGGGAAGTTTGAGCTTATTGGTCTCTTGTGGAAGATGCCATCAGTAGCAACCAAATGGATAAAAATCGTCTTATGAATTTCAGACACTGAGACAAATCATACCAAATCCAGAGTGTTACTGAAAGGGTGTTGGGTAAGACGAGAAAGAGGCAGGGTAGTTCTCTGGACTAGAATCAATAGCCAGGACCAAGAGAAAGATGATTTCACTTACAAATAGTTTCATTCATGGCCCTCAGGGTACGTTTAGAAAAAGATCACATGCTGTAGTCATACAACTCTGTCTCTGTCTGAGCAGCCTGGTTTGACAGATGGCTTTTACACCAGGAAGCCTAGCAACTTCTGATTCTGTCAACCTGGAAAGTGAAACCTAGCAATGTGGGACTTCAGTGACAATTCCCCACGTCTCATCCCATCAAACCAACAAGAACATATACTAGAACACTACCCAGTGCCAAAACGATGAAGATTTCAAGAGCTTGTTTTCCACTTTCCTTGTGTTTCATTAGTGTGGTGCTAAATGGAGCTTTGAAGGCTTCTAGAAAGCCTGCTGTGAACTACAAGTGCCACTTGTTACATGAAAAAAAGGCAGTAAGCCTGCAAGTTGCAGTCATTTAAATGAGTCATTGAAAACATCACTGAAAAGCCATCACTGAGTCCTTTGAAAGAACAAAAACTGCTGGCAAGAAAGAACAGATCCTCTCAGGAAAAGATCCACACAAATTCAGAAAGAGTTAAGCAGATATTCAAGAGACCTAATAAGATGTCAGCATTTTCTGGGCTCCTATCATCTCGTTTACTTTCAAAGTCTGACCTGGGAAATCTGGAAAACCATCAGCACTGTCTTAGTTGTAAAGAATTTATCTGCAATGAAGGAGGCGCAAAAGTCATAGGTTTGATCTCTGGGTCAGAAAGATCTCCTGGAGGAGGGCATGATAACCTACTCCAGTATTCTTGCCTGGGAAATTCCATGGACAGAGGAATGTAGTGGGCTACAGTTCATAGGATCATAAAGAGTCAGACACGACTGAAGAGACAGCATGCACACTTACACTGAGAAGGACTGCAAGGTTGCTGAGGATCTGCTCTTCTCCAGGCTCTAAGCTATGTGCTTTGCCGATGAATTTTACCCCACTTTTCTGCCCAATAATTTAGTAAAATGGATTCTTTTTCTATTGCTACAATAACAAGTTATCACAAATATAGCAGCTTAAAAATCAGGACCCCTCTATTAGCTCTTGGTTCTATACATCAGAAGTCTGGACATGGCTGGGCTTCCTTCATAGCTCAGTTGATAAAGAATCGGTGTGCAATGCAGTTGATTCCTGGGTCGGGAAGATCCGCTGGAGAAGGGAAAGGCTACTCACTCCAGTATTCTGGCCTGGAGAATTCCATGGACTGTATAGTCCATGGGGTATATAATCCATGGGGTCACAAAGAGTCGGACATGACTGAGTAACTTTCACTTTCACTGGGCATGGCCAGAACCCAGAAGGCTGGGATCTCTGCTTAGGGTCCCACTGGCTGAAATTGAGGTGGCAGCCAGGCTACATTTTTGGAGATTCTAAGAAGTAACTCTACTTCTAACTGAGTATTGTTGTTGGCGGAATTCAGATCCTGCAGTTATAGAACTGAAGTCCCTGTTTCCTTGCTGGCTTTTAGCCAGAGACTATGCTCAGTTGTTAGAGACCTCCCTCATTCCTTGACTTTAAAGACCCTGATGCTGGAAAAAGGTTGAGGGCAGGAGGAGAAGAGGATGACAGAGGATGAGATGAATGGATGGCATCACTGACTCAATGGACATGAGTTTGAGCAAACTCTGGGAGATGGTGAAGGACAGGGAAGCCTGGTGTGCTGCAGTCCATGCAGTCGCAAAGACTCAGAAATGACTGAGTGACTGAACAATAACAAACAACAACACATTCCTTGCCACAGTTCAGTTCAGTTCAGTCGCTCAGTCGCGTCCGACTCTTTGCGACCCCATGAATCGCAGCACGCCAGGCCTCCCTGTCCAACACCAACTCTCGGAGTTCACTCAGACTCGGCATGGCTCCCTTAATCTTAAGGCCACCAATGATATGAGAGTTCCAGGGAATATCCAAGGTGAGTATACCAGGGAGTGGAGAATCCTGGATAAATGTCTTTAACAAGATTCTATTCACCACCTAAGACTGATATTGCTATTCCCATTGTACAGATGAGAAAACTGTGTCCGTGAGAGACAGTGTATTACATGTTGGCAGCACTGATATGAAACCAATGCCTGTTTCCCTCTGAAGCCCGTTATTTTTCTAATATTTCATTCTGAGTCATAAAAGGCACAGTCTAATTTTTATATATGTCTTGTAAGGATTAGAAATCTGGGCTAGAAACTGAGAAAAAGCAAAACCAAGTTTATGGCTGGCTCTGACTGGGGCTTTTTCAAGTTCCCAAACTGGAATTCTGACCTGGGAAATTTGTAAATTCCCCAACATAAAAAGTAAATTGTTTCTCTTCTCCCCTCAAATACCTATAGGTTGCCTACAAAGCTGTACATTGGTACAAAGTCAGATACAGGCATCTTTAAATTGTTAGCACTGAACAATGAAAGAACAGCAAATATTCTTTGTAGGACAAAAACACATTATTAAAATGTGCTAAACTGTTTCTTCCAGAGTTAAACAACTAATTACACAGATGATGCTCACGTGGCTGTCATGCCAGATTTTCTGTTTTTCAGAAAATATTCTTGTAAATCAGTGCTGAGAAACATGTGTGCAAGTCAAGAAGCAACAATTAGAACCAGATACAAGAGTTTGAGCAAGCTCCAGGAGATGGTGAAGGACAGCGGGGTTTACAAAGAGTTGGACACAACTGAGCAACTAAACAACAACAACAGATCAGTGCTTGCCTCGTGGCGTAAATAGAGGGAAATAGGCTGAGCTAGAGAACTGGAAACAAAATTGGTTGTAAGTAACATGAAGGAAGAGCTCCTGATGTGGCAATAGTGGTAAAGAACCTGCCTCCCAATGCAGGAGACATAACAGACACAGGTTCAATCCCTGGGTCGGGAAGATCCCTTGGAAAAGGGCATGGCGTCCCATTCCAGTGTTCTTGCCTGGAGAATCCCATGGACAGAGGAGTCTAGTGGGCTTACAGTCCATGGGGTTGCAGAGTCGAACACAAAGTAAGTGACTGAGCACATACAAAGAACATGAAGGAAAGGACCATTTCTATTTTGCTCACTGCTGGATTTCCCTACAACCAAGTAGACACTCAAAGAATTGGCAGAATAAATAAAGAAAAGAAAAGCAACATTGCTGAAGACTGTCACTCTCCTCTTTCACTTTCATCATCTACTTTGGTAATCTTGAAAGAGGGATTTGCTTTTTTTTTTTTTTTTTTTTTAAGGCAGTGACCCTATAATGTACTTAGTCTTCTTTTGGTTCTGGCTCAACCTCACAGTTCAAGTTTTTGAGGACACGTTGTGATTCCAGATGTTTCTGCATATATTCCAAATTTTGATTCATAGACATGACTCTAACAAATATATCTAGAAGGTAATATCAGAAACCAGGAGAACCATCCTAATTCTTGTCTTCTGAAGATACTCATGAAGCAATATAATAAACTAAGTGTTGATAATTACTTGAAAGAAGAGTCTAAAACAAAACAAAGTTAAGAACACTTAGTTTTGGAGGTGTGTAAGAAATGGTGAAGAGGGTTAAAAAGAACAGACTGCCAGTATGTCCTGGGGATGGAATGTACAGCATGGTGACTACAGTTAACAGTACTGTATTGCATACTTAAAAGCTGCTAAGAGAATAAATTCTAAAAGCTCTCATCACCAAAAAGTAGGCAATATGTATCGTGATGGATGCTAACTAGATTTATCATGGTGATCATTATGCAACATATCCAAATATTCAATCACTATGTCGTACAGCTGAAACTAACATAATGCGTGCATGCTCAGTCGCTTCAGTTGTATCTGATTCTTTGCGACCTTATGGGCTGTAGGCCACCAGGTTCCTCTATCCATGGAATTCTCCAGGTAAGAACACTGGAATAGGTGGCCATTCCCTCCTCCAAAGCATCTTCCCGACCCAGGGATCGAACCCAGGTCTCTTAATATCTCCTGCATTGGCAGTCTGATTCTTTTCCACTAGCTCCATCTGGGAAGCACCAACTAACATAATGGTATACTTTAATTATACTTCAAGAAAAGAATACTTAAGTTTTTTAATGGAGTTTAAAGTATAGAAATACTTGATTTAATAAAAATGTGTTTTCTTCATTACACTAAACATATTAATGACATGCTATTATGAAGAGCTTATTACAATTAGAGAATATTTCTCTGTTTATTTGGGTCATTGTGTAAAAGTTTTGAGCCTAACATATAAAGTATGTGTGTAGAGCTTTTCTTTTCCTGTCTTACATATATATTAATTTATTTGATTTTACTGGAGTGTAGTTGATTTACAATGTTGTGTTAATTTCAGGTGTACAGTAAAGTGATTCAGTGATGCGCATACATATATTCATTCTTTTCTGGATTCTTTACTCCTGTAAGTTATCACAGAATATTGAGTAGAGTTCCCTGTGCTATATAGAGGTCCTTGCTGGTTGTCTATCATACATATAGTAGTGTGTATATGTTCATCCCAAACTCATGTTATCCCTCCCCCCACATGTATTTCCCCTTCATTAACCATAGTTTGTTTCTGATATCTTTAAGTCTGTTTCTGTTTGTAAACTATATGTCAATAAAAATGAAAAGATGGACAAATTCTTAGAAAGGTACAACCTTCCAAGATTGAAACAGGAAGAACTAGAAAATATGAACAGACAAATAACAGGTACTGAAATTGAAACAGTGATTTAAAAACTTCCAACTAACAAAACTCCAGGTCCAGATGGCTTTACAGGTGAATTCTTTCAAACATTTAGAGAAGACTTAATACCTATCTTTCTAAAATTTCTCCAAAAAATTGCAGAAGAAGGAACACTCCCAAGGTCATTCTGCGAGGACACTATCACTCTGATGCCAAAACCAGAAGATAACACAAAAAAAGAAAATTACAGACCAAGATGAGGGGTTCCCCAATGGCTCAGATGGTAAAAAGTCTGTGTGCAATGCAAGAGATGGGAGTTCAAGCCCTGGATCAGGAAGATCCCCTGGTGAAGAGAATGGCTACCCACTCCAGTATTCTTGCCTGGAGAATTCCATGGACAGAGGAGCCTGGCAGGCTATAATCCATGGGGTCACAAAGAGTTGGACATAACATAACTGAGTGACTAACATTTTTATCACTGATGAACATAGATGCAAAATTCTCTGGAAAATACTAACAACAAAACATTAAAAGGATCATATAGCGTGATCAAGTGGGACTTATCCAAGGAATACAAGGATTCTTCAATACCTGCAAATCAGTGTGAGACACCACATTAACAAACTGAAAAATAAAAACCATATGATCATCTCAATAGATGCAAAAAACGTTTTTGATAAAATTCAACATCATTGATAATAAAATCTCTTCAGAAAGTGAGCAAAGAGGGAACCAACCTCTGCATTTTTCCTATTTATTTTTAATATATGTGCTATGGGAAGATCCCCTGCAGAAGGGAATGGCAACCCACTCCAGTATTCTTGCCTGGAGAATCCCATGGACAGAGGAGCCTGGCAGGCTACAGTTCACAAGGTCGCAAAGATTCAGACGCCCCTGAAGAAACAGCATGCATGCACATGAAACCAAAATTTTGTGTTATTCTGGCCGTTAATAAGTCAATTCAGTTCAGTTCAGTTTCTTTTTACCATGCACAGTTGTGGGCATTAGCCAACTGTATGGTCATAAGACTGTGAGAGGGCAGGGTATGATTAGTGTTCGGTGCTTCATCATCATTTTAAAAGTGAAGAAACAGTCTCATTAGATCACTGTCTCAAAGTCAATGTTTGCTTGTAGATTCTAAGCACAGTCTCTTTTGCCTGCACCACAGAGCATCTCTGCGAATGACTCTGTTAAGAAATGAAATACGTGTTGACCTGAACAATGGGAATGGACAATGTGAGTTTGCACAATTACTGCTCTTTCCTGCATCCTACAGATGTAGTTGTCAGGCCTCTCATCCTTCCTAGTTAGCTGCTTTTACTTCATCTAATCTTTCCTCAAACTCAGCAGGTATTACACTGAAGAATAGAAAGAGCAATTAAAATATCTATTGCATATTTATGGCCAATTTATCTTCTCTACTATGTACATTTTGAAATGTGTCATTATGAAAGATCTTAAAATAGAATTGCAAATATATATTTTCAGTATGACACAATTACAATTTTTAAAAGCTAAATTATACTTTTCCTGGTATGTGATTTTTTTGTTTGTGTTCATCATTAAACTATTTCTTTCCTACCCTGAAAGCTGTTTTGCTACAAGGCCATTTCCTTTTTACTTTCATCCTCAGGGAAGTCATAATCCCTGACTTAAATAGAAGCTGGTTACCATGGAAATCATTCTAATGCCCCAGAATCAATATTTTGATTTTGCTGACATTTAATGTAAAAAGAAAAGACAAACTAAGATTTATAAAACTCACTCTTCATCTTTGTTATAATTCTGAAAGCTAGAAAAATTGTAAAGAAAACATATGCTCCATAATGAAGTCCAGTTAACTCACAATTATAAAGAGTTGAGGATTCATAAAAGGACAGTCTACGTAGTTATATAATTTTGGCTTTGAGTACACACATATGAATGCATGCATTTGGACTCAAGATTTTTCTCCCATCTTTGAACTGAGCTCTGATTCTCTCCTGTTATTGAAGTCATACCTTGGTAAAAGAGATTTGAATATATCCAGTTCTGCAGTTGTCCTTTGATTAAGTGCTCCAAAGAGAAGCTGAAATTTGCGTTGAAAAATCACTCTTCCATAAAAGTTAACCATTCCTGCACTGAATCTTAATAGTCCTTCTGGTCCACTGACCATCCTCTATGAAGCACTACAGCTGAAGGCTCTTTAACCACCCTAGGAGTCCTTTTGAGGAGAGATGTTGAACTTGAACTTGGTGTTTAATAAGCCTTACCAACCATAAGGTAGTTTTCCAAGTCTGAGATAAGCCTTTGCTACTGCTTTAATTTACTCACTGTCTTCTCTTCTGCCTCAGAAGTAATCAGAATAACAGACTTCCTGTTTTCTCTTTGATAAGGAGCTATTTAGAGCCTTAGATCTTGAGATGGTGAAGGGATCTGAGAGACTTATGAGTTTCTCTATCTCAGGCTTTAGCTACCTGAAGCATCTCAAATGAATGATAATCAGTTCTGTCTTTAAGACAATTGAATCACCACTCAAATGTTTCTTCTGTGGGACAATCATAATTTTCCACATGACCATTCTGAAGACCCCAAGCTCCCCTCCCCAGGGAGGGGATTATTTTGAGATGTGTATGTTACACTGCTTCCATGGGTGTTTCCAGCAGCGTTACCTAGCCTGATAACACACTCTTTACTGGCTGCTCACTTTGTCTGATTCCTTTTCGCCTCCCCTTCCAACGGTTCTTTTATCCCCCTTTATTCTTGAATCATTTTAGATTACATTCAGGCCCTCACCATTCAGAGACCATTGTTCTAAATCATAATCTGCTTTTGAAAACAATGCAATGTAATTGATTATGCAGTTTTCTGGCAGTACAAGTAAGAAGAGGTGACTTTTGGAAATAACCTCATAGACTATAAAGAGAAACGAAAGGCAGGGAAAACTTAAAAGCAAATATTAAAATATTAAAAAGCAAATATTAAAAGTAAATATTTAAAATTTACAAAATGCAGATCTCTAGAGACTTTTGGTTTATTAACAAGTAAACTAAAGACTATCTCTAAAACATCAGTGTGTTACAAGTTGAAGGACATACTGATGACCTTGAATCATGAGAAAAAAAGACTCAGAATTCAAATCTGTTTCAAGGTAGAGGAACAAAAAGGTTACACAAACAAATAGACACCCCCTCACACACACACACACACACACACCCCTTCATTGCAGTGTGATTGGCTTCCTGGTGGCTCAGAGGTTAAAGCGTCTGCCTCCAATGTGGGAGACCTGGGTTTGATCCCTGGGTCGGGAAGATACCCTGGAGAAGGAAATGGCAATCCTCTCCAGTATTCTTGCCTGGAGAATCCCATGGACGGAGAAGCCTAGTAGGTTACAGTCCACAGGGTCGCAAAGAGTCGGACACGACTGAGCGACTTCACCTCACCTCACTTCTGATTACAGCAGAACAGTCTGGAACCAATCTGGTGTGTTGAGTATTAGTCACTCAGTCGTGTCTGACTCTGAGGCCCCATGGGCTGTAGCCTGCCAGGCTCCTGTGTCCATGGAATTCTTCAGGCAAGAATACTGGAGTGGGTTGCCATTCCCTTCTCCAGGGGATCTTCCTGACCCAGGGATTGAACCCGTGTCTCTTGCACTGCAGGCAGATTCTTTACCATCTGAGCCACCAGGGAAGCCCCACTAAGACTTCATCAAAGAGATAACAACTGCATAAAGTACCATGATGTACATGCCCTTCCTTAAAAATGGCATTTCCCAACAATCTGAATGACATGGAAAATAATCACAAGAAAAGAAGTGAAAATATAAAGCACAAAACTATGCACTAAGATTTCAATTTTGTAAATATGTGCAAGTGCATATTATTCACACATATAATCTCACACACATACCCATAATTGTGATATATTTCTGACTGTATATGAAGTAGAAGAAACTGAGCCTAAGTGGAGATTTTCCCTGAAGAAAGTATGGATTAGCTTTATCTCCAGGCATTTATTTGTATTCTTCAATATTCTCTGAAGCTTTTGCTTTTTGGCTAAATATGCCCTTGGACACTGAAACAAGTGAAAGGAGAGATGAAGATATTAGAAGAGATGGAATATGCTAAGCATGCTGTTGGCTAGGTTTACATTTCTCTGGGAGGATTAGACCACAGATGAGGGAGCTTTTGTGAAGGACTGGGGAGCCTAAGTGACAAAGAAACCTGGCCAGTTAAGGAAAGGACCAGCTAGTGTCCACTCTTTGTTGCAGGCTACTGGGAAACTTGGAATACCAGGTGCTCACGTGAGCCATTGGGGAAGAATGTCAGGGATAGACAGGGTAAGAGAAAGACCATGGGACCTGGAGGAGACATGCTCTCAAGCCAGTCACTGTCAGCACTGGACACCCTGAAGCATCTTCCACAACCGACACACAACGATCTGAATGCACCTGTATCAAAACTCACTTGGGACTACTTGCCCTCCAAGGGAATCTCGGGAAAATTTCAGGAAAGCTGAAACTGATTTATTCAAGCAAAGCTAAAGTACCAGTGAGATCTGGGGTTAATCTGACCTAATTTATAATTATAGACCAACAAAGAGACTAAGATATATTTGATTTATGTACTTCATGGCTAAGAAAAAAATGTAGATATGGTAAAAACAGAAGACAGGGGTTGAAGTAAAGCTACAAATGTACATACATACATGCATAAATTCAAATTCACTGGAAGTACACCAAAATAATTAAGAAATGATTATTTCTAAAGATAATTACGATTTTTCTTTTTTATATATTCTGGCATTACAAAGCCCCCGTTATGATTTCACGATGCGTGCAATTGTGCTAAGTTGCTCAGTCGTGTCCCACACTTTTACAACCCTATGGACTGCAGTCTGCCAGGCTCCTCTGTCCAGGGGATGGAGTCTCCAGGCAAGAATACTGGAGTGAGTTGCCATTCCCTCCTCCAGGGGATCTTCCCCACCCAGGGATCCAATCTGCCTCTCACCTCTCCTGCAATGGCAGGCGAGTTCTTTACCACTAGCACCACCTGGGAATTTCATGATACTTCTATAATTATACAAGTAATAGGAATAAACGCAAGAAAATATAGATTTTAGATATACTGCTAGGCAAAATAATTTCCTAATGATTCAAAGCCCCTTAAAGGGGGCTAGAAAACTCACATCCTTTTGGGATGATATAAATTAAATATATTGTGGGGGGTGGCATTTGGCAACACTCCAATGAACAGCCATCGCCCCTGGATTCTTCTTTTCTAAGACTTAAGGTGGCGAAGACAAGATCATGTGACCCAGGGAGGAAGGCAAGTGCTGGTGGGTATGCGAACCCAGACAGTTGGTGTGAAAGCCTCTTTCTAGGTGAAATGGGCCTGGCCGGTTTTACCTTCGGTCCGCTCGGGGCCTTTCCCGCTCTTACTGGCCGCCGTACTGTTGACCGTCTCAGATGACGTGCTCAGCTTGGTACTGGGGTCCCGCTTGGGCTTGGGGGGCGGTTGTCTCCGGGAGCCACAGCTGCTGTCGTCGTCTGTTCCCCCGACCGAATGCAGCGACTGCGACCTGACGGAGAAGCCACTGGAGCAAGGGTGGGGCAGCCGGTCCTGGGGGGCGGGCATTGTCATGAACCCCATGCGGAAATGTTTGCCCACGTAAGTTCCTTCGTGGCCTCGCCCCACTTCTCCACCTATGCTGTAAGAGAAAGAGGAAACCAGTGCCAGGTGAGCCAGGATGGGCAACGTCATGGGCACAAGTATATCTGTAACTGATGACAGTTCACACTTTAACTTGAGGCTGGTAAAGAAACGTTTCCAGCAGCATGGATCTGTTCTATACTTTTGCATTCAATATGATATTAAAGCAATATGATTTGACTGTAATCAGAAATTCTGCTATACTGGTATTCAGATACTCAAAAATTAGTATTCTAAAAAAAATGCCCCAAACTACCACATAGAAGAATTGATGCTTTTGAACTGTGATGTTAGAGAAGACTCTTGAGAGGCCCTTGGACTGCAAGGAGATCCAACCAGTCCATCCTAAAGGAGATCAGTCCTGGGTGTTCAGGGAAAGGACTGATGTTGAAGCTGAAACTCCAGTACTTTGGCCACCTGGTGTGAAGAGCTGACTCATTTGAGAAGACCTTGATACTGGGAAAGATTGAGGGCAGGAGGAGGAGAGGATGACAGAGGATGAGATGGTTGGATGGCATCACCGACTCAATGGACATGGGTTTGGGTGGGCTCTGGGAGTTTGTGATGGACAGGGAGGCCTGGTGTGCTGCAGTTCATGGGTTTGCAAAGAGCCAGACACGACTGAGTGACTGAACTGAAATGAACTGAATTAATAAATTAGCCACACTGAATAAAATAAAGGGATGAAGTTGAAATCTCATCCAATTCTGGAACAGTTCTAAACACTTCATGAATATCTGAAGTATAAAAGGTATCCAAATGTAAGTTTCCTAAGTTTCACATAGGAATGTTTTAACAAAAAATTTAAAATTCATAAGAAATCTCTCAGTTTGAGATAAATGACCCTTAGACATTTTTCTATGCTATTAAGTAATGTTGACCCTTTTATGAACAAAAAGGACATGAATGTCAATGTGAATTTTTAAAAGATGTTTTTCTGGAGTTTTTCCCATTTATGATCATTTATCAGTAGAAGGAATAAAATGAAGCATTGTTAGAAATATTTGATTTTCTTAGACATGTATGAAGTATAAAAAGTATCTTTGAGCATATGAATTTTGGAAGCCCCCTGAATCTACCTTTCCAAACATAAGTTTATTTATGCCTTTTAAAAATTTATTTCTTTAAATTTCGTGTAATTATTCATTTATCCTGGCTATGTCATGTGGCATGCAGAATCTTATTTCTCTCACCAGGAATCAAGCTCCTGTCTCTTGCAGTGGAAGCTGGAGTCTTAAGCACTGGACCACCAGGGAAGTCCTAATTTTAATTTTAGTTGTCTCTTCATTGTATCTTTCATGATTCTAAGGTTTGTCATACATTTTAATTCCAGTAGAAACAATAATGGTAAATGAGCTTTTTTTTCCATCTTCAGTGAAGCAGTTATGACAGTTATATGACCCCTGAGAACAGAGCCAGCACAGATTTAACTAGTGCATGTGACTCTGATTCTGGCATTTAATTCTGATCACAAAAATGTTTTTTATATTTATTTCATATTTTTCTGAGTATTTTGAGTTGATAAACTCTGGACATACTGTCTTTGCAAAACAAAGTAAAGGAACTTCAGTGTACTGTCCAGAGAAGTTGATATCTAGAAACATGAATGAAATCAAGCAAATGATTACATGGAAGTTTTCATATCATAGTGGTCAGTCTCCTAAATCCATTCAGTGTCCTCATGCATTTCACGTTCTGTGCTTTCTTCTATAACATCAGTCAAAAAATAAGCGAGAATAAATTCAAGTGGAACAGCTTGTGAAAAAATCAGTACGAATTTAAGGCAGAAGTGGTAGAGGGTGGATCAGGATGTGATAGAATGGGAAGGTTTATCATTGATTTGTGATGATTGTGACCTTAATCTTTCTCTTGGAAGATGAAACATTTGATCTCATCTAACTTTGCCTCAATCATTCTATGAGTCCTTTCCTTACTTCCACTGCCATATCACTGAACAAAAGGTACTTTGAGGATTTATTTAGACAGTCATTCCCAGGAACATATCCACGTGAGGGGATTTATACATGTGTTAATGCACACAGGCATTTATAAGAGTGTTACTAGGAATAATTGTATCAGCAATTTCTCTGTTGCTTTTGACCTAGATAGCTCAAAACCTAAATGTGTACCTTTCCCAGACAGATAATTAGCTCTGCTGCTTCATTTCAAAATTTTCAAAACCTTCTCAGCATAATACAATTTTCTCTCTCTATCCTTTTGTTTGTATATGTCATGTATATACACATAGACACATATGCATACACACAAATACACATACACACTAACAACTTTTCCAAAGAGAAATTCAGTGTATGCTTTAAACAATGGTAGGTCTCAGGTGAAATTTCATTTGACCAGACTGTAAATGCAGAATGAAGATATAAGGCTAAGATAAGTCTGATAGAAAGGCCATTATCCAAGGCTAAAGTTGAGCAATAAAAGTTATGGTACATTTATGTTCAAGAGACCAGCAAAGATAATTAGTGTAAAGCAAATTGAAGACTATGGAATATAACATACAACTAACTCCTGAATGTATGAGAGGACTATGTGTAGTTTTTAAGATATGCAAATCTCTGGACCCATACTGACAACTACTGAATCATATTTGTTTAATCAGTATCCCTGTAGCCAATGTGGCCAAATTCTGTAGCCAATACTTTCTTAAAAACTATATCCAGATGTCTCTGATGTAGTCAATCCAGAGACCCCCCAGCAATATTAAGAACAATACTTAAAGATATTTACGACAGATGTCTGTTAGTTAGAAACAGGGAGAGAGACACAGGTATCAGAAATCAAGCAAAGGTGACTTGCCAGAGACCAGGGAAAATATCACAGATAAGACAAGCTACCATGCATTAGTAAGATCTCATTAGGTTATCCTGAAATAACAAATAATCCCTAATTCTTAGTCATTTTTAACTAAGTTATTTTTAACAACACAGGTTTGTTTTTTGCTAGTATTCATTGGGTTGCCTGTGCATCAGCTGTGGCTCTACTCCACATGTCTTCTTCGTTCTAGGAACTAACCCCCACTGGGATATGTTTTCATGGCAGAAAGGGAAAAACACTCACTGAACCACACAGTTGGGCTCCAAAATCACTGCAGATGGTGACTGCAGCCATGAAATTAAGACACTTGCTCCTTGGAAGAAAAGTTGTGACCAATCTAGGCAGCATATTGCAAAACAGAGACATTACTTTGTCAGCAAAGGTCTATCTAGTCAAAGCTATGGTTTTTCCAGTAGTCATGTATGGATGTGAGAGTTGGACTCTAAAGAACACTAAGTGCTAAAAAATTGATGTTTTTTGAACTGTGGTGTTGGAGAAGACTCTTGAGAGTCCCTTGGACTATAAGGAGATCCAACCAGAACATCCTAAAGGAAATCAGTCCTGAATATTCATTGGAAGGACTGATGCTGAAGCTGAAACTCCAATACTTTTGCCCACTGATGTGAGGAACTGACTCAAACCTTTGAAAAGACCCTGATGCTGGCAAAGAGTGAAGGCGGGAGGAGAAGGGGACAACAGAGGATGAGATGGTTGGATGGCATCACCAACTCAATGGACATGAGTTTGAGTAAACTCTGGGAGTTGATGATTGACAAGGAGGCCTGGCATGCTGCAGTCCATGGGGTCGCAAAGAGTCAGACATGGCTGAGCAGCTGAACTGGAACTGAACCACAGAGTGTCTCTCAAAGCTTCTGCTTAGATGGGGTATATATATCATGAACTCACAGTCATTGGCTAAAACCAGTCTTATGGACAAGCTTCATGTTGTTGGGGTGAGGACTGAATCTCCCCAACAGGAAACACTGCAAATTACATGACCATACATGAGGATGTATAATCCTCTCCAAGGTAGAGGGCCAAGCACCGGTACAGCACCTGTGGTATATGACTCTGAGATCTGTCTTCAAGAGGAGACTTGACATTAGGAATTAAGGTAGCTGACAACCAGCAGCCCATTGAGGGATTTTGTGCTTCTTATCCCCACAATTCTGGTCTCTACTGAGTTAGAAGTCCTGGTCTTCAAAGAAGGCACACTCTTTCTAGATGACACAGAAGGATCTCATGGAACATCAAAGCTGCCTCCTAAGTAATTTGAGCTCTGTTTGTATACTAGCTAGCAGGCAAAAAAACAAAGTATCCATTACGGAAGAGATCATGGACCCTAATCAACAGGAGAAGGTGCACCTACTCTTACAAGATGGGGCAGAGAGTATCCCTGGATACTCCCTTGCTCAGTATGGTTTTGAAAGGTCACATGCAGCAACCTAGCAAGAGAAGGTTTTGTTTACCAGACATCCCAACCTCTCATTAAATTTGTCTCACTACTAAGTGAGTGACAGAGAACAGCAGAGGTATTAGCTGAGTGTGAGAGTGAGGTGAATTTAGAATAAGTGTGGGAGGAGGGAGATAATGAGAATTAATTGTAGCCCCTATATGAACTGAATGGGGTTCCCAGGTGGCACTAGTAGTAAAGAACTTGCTGGAGGAGGAGACATAAGAGACACAGGTTTGATCCCTGGGTTGGGAAGATCCCCTGGAAGGCATGGCAACCTATTCCAGTATTCTTGCCTAGAAATTCCCATAAACAGAGGAGCCTGGCAGGCTACAGTCCATAGGGTTGCAAAGAGTTGGACACGACTGAAGTGACTTGGCATGCATTTGAACTGGAGGGAAAGAGCCTATAGCTGATCATACCAACTGTTCCCTTGTAAGTTTCCCCTAAGAAAGAGTCCAATGGGAGCCATGAAAGAGCTCGTCCCCAGATCTGCAGAAGAGCATCTGCTGGGCATAAGAGCTCAATTGTGGTAGCCATAAAATTTCTCATGGACAGCAGTTAGCTGCCAGCCACCAGCCACAGAGTCTTCAAATCGTCTGTAGCATTTAGATCAAGGCCACTCTGCCCATGGAAAGCTCCTGGCTAATGGCTGAACATGATGAGATATGGGACTTGGCTATTTCTGCCTAGTGTGGGAGTCCTTGTGTCTGAGTTCTCCCATAGGGCTGGCTGAACCTGCCCCATGGGTACACCATGATCTGAGGCTCTTCCTATCCAGTTATCTTTCCTTGCCCCTCTCCTTTCACAGGTGTGATGCTGCTCTGTGGCCCGAGGCCTCCCTGCCTTTTCCTATTCCCTTCTTATCCCAGGCATCCTCCTCAATAACTCTCTTATTCTAAATTCCATCTCTCTTGGGGTTTGCATTCTGGAGGGCATGAACTGACATACTTGGGAACAATCATATAATCTCTGACATTCGGAAACCAAAGAAGGAGGAAAGAGAAAGCCTAAAAACAGAAGTGAGACCCCAGAAATAAGAAATGCACGTGAAAATAGGGTAGACTCTTGCCTCAGGCTGAGCATTTAAATGCTGGTTAGGGAAGTAAGAACCAACTCCAATACAGGAATACTTGGCTTGAAGTGAAAGTTACGTGGGCTGAAGAAGGCAGAGTCTTTTTGCAGTGAGACTCTAGCGCTCAAGATAGACTAGGCCTGACACATCTCATGTTATAAAAATACAAATAAGTTTCATAACACTGAATTTAAACAAGTACACTTTTCTCACACAATGAAGGTGATGTTGCGAGATCTAATTGTCTGTTGGTTAGTTTTTCTATTATAAAATAATTAAAGAAATAAAGCACTACTTAAATCAATGTAGATTGTTTTCCTAGAAGTATGTATAAAATATTTGTACACTTCTCCAAACAAGTTATTGGCTTATGAACAGGCTGGACATGTGCTCTGGAATCACTGAATTGTGGTTTCTGTCCTCAGCTCCATCATTTAGCACCTCTCCTTAGGCTACTGATCCCAAAGACTATTTCCTTAAGAGATAAATAGTTGTACTGGCCCCATGGAATTATTATCAAGTTAACCTGAAATGCTACACTGAAGCATTTACCACAGAATCTGACATATAATAAGCTTCCCTGGGAGCTCAGCTGGTAAAACATCTGCCTGCAATGTAGGAAACTCCAGGTCGATTCCTGGATCGAGAAGTTCCCCTGGAGAAGGGATAGGCTATCCACTCCAATATTCTTGGGCTTCCCTCACGGTTCAGACAGTAAAGAATCCTCCTGCAATGTGGGAGACCTGGGTTCAGTCCTTGGGTTGGAAGATTCCCTGGAGGAGGGCATGGCAACCCATTCCAATATTCTTGCCTGGAGAATCCCCATGGACAGACAACCTGGCAGAATATAGTCTATGGGGTTATAAAGCATTGTAAAGAGTCAGACACAGATGAGCGACTAAGCACAGCACTGTCATATAATATGCAGCCAATACTTTTAGCTTCGCAATTCCTTCTTTTAAGTCCAGAATTTTGTTTATGGGATCATCATTTATAGTTTTAGCCTACATCTCTAAAAAGTGTATGGTACCACATATCCTCAACAAAACTTCACACAAAGTCAAAATAGAATCTTACATTTAACTCAAAATCATCTGGCCTTTTTCTTCAATACTTTGCTTCGATTTTTTAAAGTACTTGTTGATCAAGACTGACAAGGAAAGGTACAAAACAGGAACTTTAAAACTGCTTTGATAACACTGTTCAACAAAGATTGTTACTTGTCTTGCTGTTTTCTTGAAAATCCATCAGCATTAATGTTTTATATCCCCTCCTGAGAAATGCCTCTTTTCAGAGATGAAAACACAACCTCTGAGAAGGGTGAGCTGCCAAGGTGAGATGTCAACTCTAAGAGTGACAGAGATATTGCTTCTCTGTGTAGTTTTGAAGCAAACATGCCAATAGCTCATAGTAGAGTCTTCCTGGGAACCACTTGAAAAAAATAGAACCCTGGTTCATATGTTTATTCTCTTTCAAGCATATCTAGGAAGTTGGGATGCAAACTCAGGGGTTACCTAAGAGTTTGCTTGCTTGGATTTTTTTTGGAGGGAGGGAGTAACAGTTCTGTGAAAAGTGTTGTAGTAAAGAGTTAGTTGCTCAGCCATGTCTGACTCTTTGTGATCCTATGGACTATAGCCCGCCAGATTCCTCTGTTCATGGAATTCTCCCGGCAGGAATCTTGGCATGGATAGCCATTCCCTTCTCCAGGGGGTCTTCCTGATCCAGGGTGTTGGTGGCTCAGATGGTAAGAAATATGCCAGCAATGCAGGAGACACGGGTTTGATCCCTGGGTTGGAAAGTTGGGAAGATCCCCAAGAAAAGGGAATGTCTACCCACTCCAGTATTCTTTCCTAGAGAATTCTATGGACAGAGGAGCCTGGGTGGGGGTGGGGGTGGGGGGCTACAGTCCATAGGGTCACAAAGAGTCAAACAGTCCTGTGAAGCTAAGCTCAAAAATCCATCTCTGACCCTGATGCACAATCAAGTGTATTTATACCTTTGCAAAATTCTGAACCACCTGGAATTTTTTCTGTTGATTTTTTAAGATGATTTGATCATATTAAGGAGAAGGAAAATTAAATCGTAAAATAAGTGGTGAAAGTCTGAAAGGGAAATGAAGACTGTATCTTTAAAGAAGATAATAAAACTTGCCTGTGGGCAAGTTGACCACTGTTATCTACTAACTATTCAAATCTCTCATGTTAGGCATTTTACAATGAAGGAATAGAAGGAAATTAATGTTTTATTCAATAAAATAAGTAATTAAAAAGTTTGTATTTAATGCTGCTCTAGAACTTGTCATTCACCCCCTCAGCAATGGCCTCTTGTAGGCATCGTTTCCTACTAAAAAACATGAGCTTATGAAAAATTAGATATAGAAAGAACCAAGAGATTGGTATGTTATACTTTTCTCTCTTTTGACAGCAATATGCCCGAGCCCATAGTTAGACTTTTAAGAGAGAGCATGATTCATTACATTTTCTACAGTTTTTGATGGATGGAAATTGTCATACAATTCATCTTCGCAGTCCCATTAATCCTTGATGAGTACAAGTGGCTCTTCACATTCACTCATCTCAAGCTTCATGCAGGCAAGAGTCTTGTCTTCTTGCCCACTGCTATAAACACCATCATATTACAAGTGCTCAGACATTCATGTTTTATGAAGGAAAACATGAAGAAAGGAAGTAAGTCCACTCTGGGGAGAGAGAGGGATGGCTTAGAGGATTTCCTGCACATTTGTCATCTGTGCCTCCCTGGGATTCATTCTCTCTACTTCTGGCAATGGTAACTCCTACGTGGAGATCAGTCTTCCCCTCAGTCTAACATGTCACTCAGCCAATCAACCACTAGATCCCTGCGGCCACTGTGACTATTGTGGAGACTGGAAAATTCCTCAGGTTGGTTGAGCTACAGTGAACCCAGGTACTGTGTAGCAGCTCAAATGTGCCTCAGCCCTCACCATAGTCTAGATATGTCTGCAGGTAGATCCGGTGGCTAAGTGGTAAAGAATCTCCCTGCCAATGCAGGAGACACAGGTTGACCCTTGGGTTGGGAAGATCCCTTGGAGGAAGAAATGGTAACCCACTCCAGTTTTCTTGTCTGGAAAATCCCATGGACAGAGGAACTGGTGGGCTACAGTTCATGGGGTCGCAAAGAGTCAGACATGACTGAGTGCACACAAACACAGAGGTCAGGTGTAAGACCAATTTTGGACAAAATGGTGTTAGAATCAGTCTCAGCATCCTTCTAGTATCTTCTCTGTTACATTCACCCTGATGATGACCCTTTCTCCTGTAGAATTGCTAGTTTGAGGTCTATAGTTCATGGGGTCGCAAAGAATCAGATACACCTGACCACATAGATCAATCCTAGGACTCATCAGTTCAGTTCAGTTCAGTCGCTCAGTCGTGTCCGACTCTCTGCGACCCCATGAATCGCAGCACGCCAGGCCTCCCTGTCCATCACCAACTCCCGGAGTTCACTCAGAATCTATCGAGTCAGTGATGCCATCCAGCATCTCATCCTTGGTCGTCCCCTTCTCCTCCTGCCCCCAATCCCTCCCAGCATCAAAGTCTTTTCCAATGAGTCAACTCTTCGCATGAGGTGGCCAAAGTACTGGAGTTTCAGCTTTAGCATCATTCCTTCCAAAGAAATCTGAGGGTTGATCTCCTTCAGAATGGACTGGTTGGATCTCCTTGCAGTCCAAGGGACTCTCAAGAGTCTTCTCCAACACCACAGTTTTGTCAAATACTAAATTCCCTTTTGTTAAAGCCCAGTATAGTTGGGTTTTCTGGCACTTACATTGTAAGGCAGTTCTAAATGAACCATCACAATGCAGCAATTACTAAATAAATGTTAGTGGGGGCTAACATCTCAGAAATGTAGTTGCTATCAGAAAAGGACCAGGAATGACACAAGGCAGGAAATCAATGTGTCATTTTTATTTATTGCTTGAAAATACACTTTCTATTTAACAATATAAGTGGAAGTAGTTAACTACTGAATATGTTTGCCCCAAATGTATGTTTTCACTCATGCAGTACACTTTGATGTGGAGACTGGGCTCCAGTAACATCAAACTGTGTTCGTATTTTCTTCCAAATTGTTCACTCACCATTACCATTAATGTCTTCCCTGAGCCCAAGTTGCTTATTCAGAGCCATAATATGTGGATTTCTTGCCTTAGGCTCAGTCATTTTCACCACTTCATATCCTCAGTGATATCTGTTTCCTACTTTTGCGCTACTAATATCTTAACTCTCTCATATTTTTTTTCCCAGACATCAATTTCCGGTGTCTGGCTGCTTATTGATGCTTCTTGGGTCTTAAGGTCAAGTGTTAAAAATGGGATCATTACATATCTTTTTATTACCTGCTGTGGTGACTTATAATAGCAAAACAAAACAATGGGAAACAAAGAAACCTGTCCCAAAAAGAAGGGATGAAGTTTCTATTAACTTCAGATGTTAGATTTAAAACTGATATACTTAAGCAACAATTGTATTATTTCTCCTTACTAAAAGACATTTTAACTCTGCCTAAAATTTGGTATCTCGGAAAGAATATTAAATGTGTAATCAACCATTGACTAACTATCTAATTTTAGATGGGCGACACATACTTTCTGAACCTCCATTACCTTTATCTTTAGGGAGGTATGAAATACTTTCCAGAGTTATTATAAGTTAAAAAAGATCAAATATGTCAAAGGCACCTAGCAAGGTACCCTGTATAAGTTGAGTACATTTCCACTATTTGGCACCATAAAAGAAAAAATACTTTAAGAGTAAAAATACATGGTGTTTATTTCTCTAAGGGGGCTTTGGCAATAATCATCAGGCAATATACTCCCAAGACCAAACTGGGGGGAAAGGGAAAGGGAAGATCCTGCTTGAAAATGGGAAAGTAATAAAAAGAAATAATCTATATTTTCTGTCATAATTATAAGTTAGGTATCATACAGAATTAAGCAGATCTTTTGAATGGATTTTATGGTTATTTCTGTAAAAAATATGGTAACTCAAGGTTTTTCTGAAAGTTAGGGCTTAAGTCATGACAAGTGAGTTATGCTTGCAAAACAAATATGTCATTATTTATCATAAGTGCTTATTGTCAAGAGTTTGAAGGTGATATTGTGGCCCATTGATTGGTCATTAAGTGAAGAACTTGGAATGGGGAGTAGAGAGATTTTTTAAAACTTTATCAATGTTCTTATTATTCACTTCTGAGGTTCTAAAAAGACAGAACTGAAATCTAATGCTTATTAAAGGCATAAGAAATTCTATGGAACATCTTTAAGAGACTTATTTTTACTTGAAACATGACAAGTGCTTTTAAGATTAACATATGCTATTATCTATGGTACTTTGAAATCTAAAATTAAAACAGTCCTTATTCCTATACACAAATAAGACTTCTCTACTCTTTAAAGTGTCATGGCTTGAATAAGAGTGTATGGAAAATTCAAATCAAATCATGATATTCAGATTCAACTTAGAATATAGTTTACAGAAGTTCACAATGTGGGAGATCTTTTCCAAAAATTCAACTGAAGAAGGGGAAGTTCTGGAAAATATATGTTTTATTTGTATCTTCAAAACTAACATCAGCTTTAAATATGGTTTGAGAACATGCCAAGTTTTTACAAATGAGCTTAGCTAACCATATGTGGCTCATTTCTCAATCTAGAAGTAGAGGCTAGAAATATAGAATGTTAACATATAATGGCCTTGAGCTTCCTGGGCATAAGGCTAACATAATGCCAGTTTAAAGTATAAAGATAAGTTTGGCTTCCTAAAGGTATCGTTTTTATGGAGGAAGAAAACATTCTATGTGTTGAGCCACTTAATTCATTGACACACTATTTATTCATGAAGTATTCGAGTGCCTAACCTTGGCTGGGCAGTGACCAGAGCAGAGAGGTCCCTGTTCTCAGGGCATCACAGGCTATTGAACCAGCATGATTTCAGCCCCATGTGATCAGATGTTCTTTCAGGGGAAGTACAAGGCAGGTGCAATGGAAGCACAAGTCCTGGGGCCCCAACCCTGGCTGAAGGTCTGGGAAGTCCCTTGGGAAGAAGTGACTCTCCAGGTCATGCAAAGCATTAGTAAGACACAGACAAGGGATAGCAGTGGAGAGAAGAGAACGTGTGTACTAACAGCTGAAATCAAGAGAAAGTGAAAAATGACAGAGGTATTTGGGCAGAACTTCACTGGACCTGTTAGTCCCATCTTTCAGTGGCTGGAACTGTGCTTGGCTCAAATAGGAAATCCAGTAAGTATTTATTAGTGAAATGAATGGAGCAATGTGTGTACGATTGGGCATAGTTCAAGAATAACTCCCAGATTTCTTAAGCACACTTAATGATATTGTGCTCTATATGCTTCCCAGGTATTACTAGTGGTAAAGAACCTGCCACCAGAGCAGGAGACATAAGAGATGTGGGTTCGATTCCTGGGTTGGGAAGATCCCCTGGAGGAGGGCATGGCAACCCACTCCAGTATTTTTGCCTGGAGAATCCCATGGACAGAGGAGCCTGGCAGGCAGGCTACCGTCCATGAGGTCTCAGAGACACAACTGAAGTGACTTAGCACACACATTTTGCTCTATTTCTTCCTTTGCTTCAGTTGCTATTTTCTTAGTTTATGATGAAGGAGAAAGGAAAACTCTGTGAATATTCTCACACTATTAATTCTTATCCTTGTTATAAGAGTAATCTGAAGGCAGGGATCAGTTTAATTCCTTCCTCTCCATTTCCCCTGGCCTGCTTGGTTTTAGGCGCTCATCAATTCTGGGCTAAATTAATGCAATTGCCTCTTAGCGGATCTTTCTCCACGGTGCCGCCAGATTTATCCTTGTAGATGCAGATTTGCTCATGTCACTCCCTAAATTAAAACCCTGTGATAGCTTTTCCATTTATTCAGACTAAAAATCCAAACTTTTATGTGACACTCAAGGTTTTTTACAGATTTCGATCCTATACCAAATCTCATCTGCCATGTTTTCTCCCCTTGACCTTAAAATCACCCAAATACAAGGCGTTCCCACCTTAACTTTGTTCCAGATGGTTGATCCAGGGATAGAATTCAAGAGTGACTATGTGAGGAAGGGTGGCAATGACTTTTGAGGACACGGGCAGGTTAAATTGTGACCTCAGCCTGCAGTCACACTGCTCTGTCTGCTTGAGCTTCTTCCTTTGGCTAAATCATGTTTAAAGACGTAATTCGAGAACTTCCCTGGCCGTCCAATGGTTAGGACTCAGTTCTTCCACTGCAGGGGGTGCAGTTTTGATCCCTGGTCAGGGAACTAAGATCCCATATGCCACGCAGCCAAAAAGGAAAAAAAAAAAAAAAGCAATCTAGATGTGGTTTTTTGAGGAAGGTTTATACTATAAGTGCGCTCATTACTCAGTCATGCCCTGCTCTTTGTGACTGCATGGTCTGTAGTCTGCCAGGCTCCCTTGTATTAAGAGCCAGTCTTTTCAAGTTTGATCGCCATGCCTCTCTATGGCTGACAGAGGGCTCTGACCTTCTCCATATCAGAGGGCCTCCTTCAAGATACTCCACAGTTGTCATCTGAGAGTTGATCTCTTCTCGTCAGTGGGCTACGTGAGGGACAGACCGTGAATTATTTGCAGCAAGTGGAAGTTAAGTGGACATAATGGAAGGGAGGGAAAGATATGATCCATGAAAAATTGCCTGATATTTTCAGAGCCTTTCTTTTTAAAAACTCTTTTGACTTGAGCATTTTCAAACTATCATTAGAAAGAAAAGTTTTCCAGGACCTTGTGGAACTCAAGTATCCACTAATTATTTTCACTCTTCAAACAAAACAGAGACTTCTAATAGTCACCTGTCATACTATGTATAGACGATCTGGATGCCTGAAATGACACAGTGAAAGTTTAGAGAACTAATTTTTATTTAACAAATCCCTGGATTAGATAGAATTCTTATACTTTGTAAAACATTTTGACTAACAGCCACAGCACTCTGAATACCCCTGGCCTTTATGCTGTGAAGACTGAATTGTATGCAGAATCAGTTAAGTTTGCCCTCAAAACTGTTTATGTCAATTGTACTTGTTCCTGTAACTATATTATCAAATAGTATATAAACCAAAGAAATGTGAGTTTGAACAATTAGTGAGAGTTTCTCCAAAAACTTTGTTGAGAAACTATGTCAATGGTTTTTAAGATACTCAATATAAGGAGTTTCAGTGAAAAAAAAAAAATGGTGTTATTAGATGTGGTGAGATTAGGGTAAATTTGTTAAATCTAAAAGGAGTCTGAACTATGTTTATTTGTTTGTTTTTCCAAAGGTCTTTAAATTTGGACTCAGCTTTAAAGAAACTGAAACTAAATTAAAAAGTGAAAACTAATAAATGCATTTTGTCTATAAAGATTATATGGGAATCCAATTAGGGAAAGCACACATAAATCAAAGACTGTATTTCAAACTTTGGTAAACAGTGTGTATTTACTTTACATTTTAAAGAGTTTTATATGGGTTCATGTGTTCCTTTTTTAAAAATATTGCTCCAATTTTTCAATATTTTATTTAATCAGATCTTCTATATTTGTATTCTATTAAAAAATCATCAAGCAAAGAGCCTGGCACACAGTAGTTTCGATTAGCCTCAAAAAATGCTGATTTCCTTCCTCCCTACAAAAAAAAGAAAAAAAAAAAAATCCCACAAAATTATCCACTAAAGACTAAATGATAATTGATTCAAAGAAAGTTGTTTTGGAGATAGCCATTGACCTACAGGAAGTCAAACTTTTATTAAGGTAGAATTGTGTATAGTCGATGACATAGTCAATAAAATAATGTAAAAGGTTAATTTATTCATAGAAAATTATTTGAACAATTACATTTTTGAAGGTACTTTGGAAATGGCTCTGGAAGTAGAACATATTTTAACTAATGGTGATGACATACAAAGCAATGCCCTGAATTCAGGAAAGTGAAAAGTTGTTCGGTCATGTCCGGCTTTTTGTAACCCCATGGACTACAGTGCCGGGCATGACCAAGCGACTTTTCTCCAAGCCAGAATACCGGAGTGGGTAGCCATTCCCTTCTTCAGGGGACTTTCCCAATCCAGGGGTTGAACCCAAGTCCCCCACATTGCAGGCGGATTCCTTACCAGCTGAGCTACCAGGGAAGTTCAAGACTACTAGAGTGGGTAGCCTATCCCTTCTCTAGTGTATCTTCCTGACCAAGAAATCGAACCAACCAGAGTCTCCTGCATTGCAGGTGAATTCTTTATCAGCTGAGCTACCAGGGAAGCCCAAGAACTGAACAATTCAAGAAAGCAGTAGATGTTAAACTCTTCAGTACCATTTCAAGATATTTTCTCTTCTGAGAAGGTACAAATCAGCATTTGGGTACCTAATGACTTTCCCAGCCCAAACCATTATTCATGACATCACATTAGATGCTGACATCACCACTGAAAGTTTCTGCTATTGTTTTTTGTTCAGATCTAGCAAAACATGTATCACATTTTGACAAGTCTGTATTATCCATAATATTGGCAAAAAGGAATTTGTATAGCCCAAAGTTATTTTTCACATGATTTTACACCCCCAAATAATTTTTCCTTGAATTTGTAAAGTTCCCAAGTACAAAACCACCTACCTATTCACTGACCTTCTACAAGTGATGTGAGACAATTTGCCAAGAAAAATCAGGGAACCGGAATAAAAAAGCTGTAGTGTCAGCTCTGTCTTAAACATAAGGCATTCACCCCTTCCAACCACTTGTGCTATACTCTTGTCAGTAATGGCATCTTAAAATTTAATGGAACGATGCTCTAAATGTTTTGGGCAAAAGGAAACTTCAAAAGCATTATAGAAAGTACCTACAAATGCAGAGTATTTGAACACAGTGAAATATTTGCAAACTATTTTGCTCAGGTCTCAGAAATATTGTGCAGTTTAAATAGAGCTATGAGGCTGAAATGGTGACTGCCGCCATGAAATTAAAAGACCCTTACTCCTTGGAAGAAAAGTTATGACCAACCTAGATAGCATATTGGAAAGCAGAGACATCACTTTGCCAACAAAGGTCTGTCTAGTCAAGACTATGGTTTTTCCAGTGGTCATGTATGGATGTGAGAGTTGGACTGTGAAGAAAGCTGAGCGCCAAAGAATTGATGATTTTGAACTGTGGTGTTGGAGAAGACTCTTGAGAGTCCCTTGGACTGCAAGAAGATCCAACCAATCTACTCTGAAGGAGATCAGCCCTGAGATTTCTTTGGAAGGAAGGATGCTAAAGCTGAAACTTTGGCCACCTCATGAGAAGAGTTGACTCATTGGAAAAGACTGATGCTGGAAGGGATTGGGGGCAGGAGGAGAAGGGGATGACAGGATGAGATGGCTGGATGGCATCACTGACTCAATGGACGTGAGTCTGAGTGAACTCCAGGAGTTGGTGATGGACAGGGAGGCCTGGCGTCCTGCGATTCATGGGGTCACAAAGAGTCGGACACGACTGAGCGACTGAACTAAACTGAATGAGCCTTAAAGGAAATAATACACTTCAGAAAGTTTAAGTTCCAGAATAATTGTGAAAAATGAGCTGCCAATGAATAAAAAGATATCACTCTTTTATCTTCCGTATCAAACCAATAATCATGTCTTTCTAAATAGTATTTTCAAATTATCCAAATGCAACTAAGTTTATCTTCCTACATGTTTAGTTAATATTATGCAGACAAATGGTTCATGGCATGGTGACTGTTTAGGACACCGTGTGTGTGTTATGTTATGTGTGTTAGTCACTCAGTTGTGTCCGACTCTTTGCGACCCCATGGACTGTAGCTTGCCAGGCCTTTCTATCCATAGAATTCTCCAGGCAAGAATACTGGAGTGGATTGCCATTCCCTTCTCCACTTCCCTAAAGGTTAAGATAATATTATGTTGACAAATGGTACATGGCATAATGACTGTTTAGGACACCTCGGTTTTGGTAAATCCAAGCCCAGGCCCTCAGTAGAGCTCACCTCAAAGTCTCTTTCACTAAGAAGATTGTTATCCTCTAATGAGGAGACCCTTGCTTCTTCATCTGTGATTCTCTCCACATCATTAGCTATACACTCTTCCTTTGGTTTTCTGACTCAATCTCTCTCATAGGATTTTCTGACATACATTCATCCTTCTTCTGCATTCTCCATTGGCTTAATCTCATTGACAATCCAGAAGATTCCAGGCTCCCCTTTCTTTAGAAACACTTTCCTTCAAACCTGTGTGAGTTCCTGCCCATCTCTCTCATTCTTTCTCTTTTTCCCTTCCACTCTTCCTCTCTCCCTCCCTTCTTCTTTCCCCTTTTACTCTACCTTCCTGCCTTTCTTCCTTCTCTCACATTCATTTATTAAGTCATTCATTTATATTTAATTTGCAAATATTTACTGAGCATCTCTTTTGCATCCAAAACATCGTTAGCTGCTGAAGATGCACCTTGAAACAGGACATAAAATTCTCAAAAGTCTGGCCTCCTTTGTGACTGATCCACAGATCACACCCTCTCTGTGTCCATTGTTATCTGACTTCTGCCACCGACGTCTACTGAAATAGTTTCCTTAAAGAACACTCTTTCCTTGCAAAGTCTATAATCTAGGAGATTTTCTTTTTTCTTTGTCTAGATTCTTGTTGGTCTCTTAAGAGCTGTTTTCACTCTTTTAGACCACAGCTGCCTTCTAGAATGTCCCATTTTTCTTGGCTTCCCTGAAAATATCCTCTGTTATTTTTTCATCTTTCTGGTTGCTCCTGCCTGTTATCTTTACTGATTTCTCTTCTTGCCCTCAGGCTTCAGTATAAACCAGGGTTCTGTTTCCATTATTGTCCTTTATCTGTACATGTCCTCGACAGCTATCAATTTTCAAGAGTTCAACATTCTATTCTATTCACATGATTTCTAAATCCAATATTCTATTGTTTCGTAAATTCTGAGACGTATACTTGCACTCCCCACAAATGCTGGGTATTTTCAAACTGATGTCCCCTTGATACACAAGGTCAGTGTGTTCCAAAACCAATTCAGCATCACCTCTCACTTCCTTCTATTGAAACTTGGTGTTCAATAGCATCTTCATGCTACCCAGTCACAGAACAGAAATTCCTAAGCAATTTCATACCTACAATCTTGCTATGTACATTCTGGTCAGTAAATCCTTCCTCTTCTCTTTGGCTCTCACATCGGTCTCCTGTTTTCAAACCGTCAATGAGGCTTTAATTAACTTTTGTCTTGGCTACTAAGTTGATTCTCTATTTGAATCCCACCTCAATGTTCACTAACCCCAACAATGATCCTAAAAACAAAAGAAAGAAATAAGATTACCTCTTTCTTTTATAGAGCCTTCAGCACTACCCAAGATAGAGTCTAGTTTATCTGTAAGGCAATTCAGACTTTGTACATATGGCCCAACCTCATTTCTACCCACTCCACAATTCTGTCTCCCTGGGACCACTTCCTCTTCAAACTATATCTCCATTTGAAAAAAATAAAATAAATTTCATGTTCCACATTCTCCCTGAACCTTTTATCAATACTCTCTCTCCTCTAACTTGAATTTCTTGTGTGTTTTTTGTCACTTTCTGCCATACAGCTGTCATACATAAACATGAGATTCTAGAATTTTTTGAGAATGGGGATCAAATTTTGTACATTTCTTTATCTCCCATAGTATCAGGTATACTTCTTTGCACATAGAAAGTAACATGTAAATGTTTAGGAATTTAAAGTTAATTTAGACAGTAATGAAAATGAATACAGGGTAAATTATTTTAGCTCAGTATTTCCAAATGTATATTAAATTAAAGGATTAAAGCTGTCTAGAAATTTCTTCAATAAATAAGTCTGGAAGACCATTTTTTTAAATAGAAGTTTGGTTTGGAAGGAAGTGAAGAGGTAAAGTGAAGTTTAGAGAATTTTACTTCTTCCAGAAATTCCCAGCCTCTAAAGAAGACTGAGCTCAAGGTCTACAGCTGAATAAATAATCAAGCCATTGTTTTTCTAGGAAGTACTGATAAAGTGAAAAAAAATCTGTAATTGTTGCATTTACAGAAAAAGACGCTATAAATCTCACACAGACACTCATACACACACACACACACACACACACACACACACACAAACACACACACACTGTATGTATGCTTTTTCCACCCTAGTTGGGAGATTTCTGTTTCTAGCTCTGCTTGTACATCACCATATGACCATTAGGCCACTGGAGAAATCATGTCCAAATAGATTCTTTCACCACTAGGGTAGTATTATAATACCTTACCCACCAATCATTCATGATATTTGTGGCATTAAAATGTAAGCATAAAACAAAGTCAGGTTATATTCATGAAGTGTTTTTCCTATTTAAAAACAGAAACCTTTTTTTTTTTTTTTTTCTATTGGACACACTATCTTGGCAAACTGGTAAGTCTGAGAACTATATTCCTTGGCATTTTTAAAGTTCATTTTTTTAAAATGCCTGCCATTTTAAAATCCAACCTTCTATCTCTCATCCATATAATGAATGCCTTGTAAATGGAATCACTAGAGATACTGCTTAAGAACAAAACACCCATTCATAGATGCATTAGTTACTCTAAATGGAGTGGCCAGTGTGCTGTCTTTATACACATCGGGTTTACATCTGCTTAATGCACCCAAATGTAATAATATAACAGACTGAAATATAGATGCCGTAGACCGCCTATGCAGAGGTCAGAAGCTTGGCTCTGCTCTTCTAGAATGACTTTCCGGGAACAATTTCCCAGATTGGTTTCCTCAGACAAAATGATTGAACCGAATGCTCCCTGTCAATGCATGCACTTGGATTATTCACTTTAAAGTGCAACCCTTAAGGGCTTCAGGGTCCAGTGTTAAAAATTTGCTTTTGATCAAACCTCATCCTCTCCTACACATCCTTATTCATAACAAATTAGAAGCTATTATCACAACAGTTTAGCAACAGTTTTAATGCCCACAGTGCATCTTAAAATAAAAAGAAACAATTTCCCCATTATAATGGATGCAGTATCTTAGCTTGCCTCATTATAATATTTATCATCTGTTATTTGTTGCCTGTGTTACACAATAGTGAAAAATACACAGCCCCCAGGGTTTACGGTTTAATGGAAAACACATATGAATTTAAGATCTACCCTATTGAAATAAACCCTTCTTATGCACATCTAAGAGGAGCAAGGACATATGACTTCGTGGCTGTCTTATTGAAAAGGAAGTTTCTTGTTTTCTGAGGAATGGTTCAACTTAAGGAGGACAATTAACGTAATGATTCTTTGGCAAAGGTTGATTTTTACTGCATTTATAACTGTCATTTGTGAGCATCTGTTTTAAGTTTTTTTAAACATTTGCAAACTTTGGATTCCAGATTAGAATCACCAAAAGAGATTTTCATTGCAACTCAGTTAGTTTAAAAAATGGAAAAATTGATAAATTTTAGGCTAATTTAGGAATATCTAAGACACAGTGTTAAATATATGCGCTTTCCCTGGCCACTCAGTTTTTTGAAATCTTTTCCTTAAATATTTCCTTTTTTTCTTCCTATCTCAGCCCCCTCTCTCATAGTCAGAACCTATCCTTTCAATAACCAGGAGCTTCACTCCCTCCATAACCTTAATTTTATGCATCTGTATCATTGACTACCAACACCTGTTTTTTTTTTTTTTTTTTGCTCATTACCTCTATTTACTTGATCTCAAATCTCCTTTGACACTTTTTTGAAACCTCTTGTCTACTAGCCTTGCAATCATCTCCATGTTCCTCCTCAATTGCTGTAAAACTTGTATTTCTGCGAGCAGCTTAAGTTTTATGAACAATTGTTATTATTAATGCTTGGCAACTAGCCTCAACACCCTTGCCCTTGCGCTGTATTAATAATATGATGAACATGGGTGTATCAAGTGCAGAAGTCATGATCAGTCAGTCCTGGGTAATAGCAGCAAGGCTGTCATTGTCACATGCAGATGACCGCAAGCAAAGAACCAGATTTACTCTGCAGACTTCTCCTCTCATGGTTCTTTCAGAGCATTGCTAGGTCAGCCTACTGAAGATCCATTAAACGGAACACTCACTTGCTCACATGCCCCTAATAGCATTTGATCTTAAAATATTTTCTTATATGACAGAACTATACACATTCAAACTTATTTTCTGATACTATACTTCTCAATATCCTTTCTTTCCTGATAATCCCCTTCAAAAACACAGATGCCTGATTAATTAACAACTTGCTATTTAAACTCATATTTATTGAAGACCTATCTGTGCCAGCTAGTGTACTAGGTCCCAGTCTTTCAACAGAGACCAAGACGGTTTATCTTTCCCAAACTTAAGAGACTAGCAGAACCAGGTGATCAAGACTAACGCCAGGGGATAAAGAACCTGCCTGATAATGCAAGAGAGAGAAGAAGTGCAGGTTCGACCCCTGGGCCAGGAAGATGCCTTGGAGGAGGGCATGGCAATCCACTCCAGTATTCTTGCCTGGAGAATCCCATGGACAAAGGAACCTGGCAGGCTGCAGTCCATGAGGTCACAGAGTCGGACATGACTAAAGCAACTCAGCAAGCAAGGAAGAAAATAGAGTGAAAGTGAAAGATGTGATGAAAGAAAGTGGAGGGGACCTGCTTTAGACAGCGGGATGAGGGGATAATTCATTCTTCACAGAAGATATCCTTTCCACTTCTGCAAATTCTACATGTCCTTTAAAACATACCATCTATTCATCCTTCAATTCACTCTCACTAAGAGCTATTTCTCTAAGCTTCTCCACTTTCTTAGCCCTTAGAAGTGCAAATATAACAGATTTTTTTCCCAATTAATTTCATAATTTTGAGTTTTGGTTCCTAAATAAGTTAGAAGTTCCTAAAGTGAGAAAGAGAGAATCAGTGTTGTCTCTTATGCTTATTTTCAGCTCACATAGGTCCTAGCACAGTCCTGAAATTGTAGAAGACTATATTGACAGAAAAATTGATCTACCAATATTTCTTTATAAATTATCAAAATAAGTACAAGTGTAGAATTTTTACAGTGAAGAAGTTACATGAGCAGTATTAATTTGATTCTATGTGATAAGCAAATAAATACTTTCAATTTTTTTTCCCAGCCAAATTTAAAGAGTTTAGATAAAGATGCATTGTTTGGGGTTGGTATTACTAGCTTTAATGATAGTGGTATAAGAAATATAGATATAAACAAGCTGTATATATTTAACATTCTTGTGAATCCAGGCTAACAAGATCTGCTCTCCCCCACCCTAAGTAAAGAAGTGATTACCTTGTGTATACAAGCTTAAAGAAAGAAAGCAATCTGCGCTGTGCTAAGTCACTTCAACCATGTCTGACTCTTTGCACCCTACTAACTGTAGCCCACCAGGAGCTTCTGAAACAAGAATACTGAAGTAGGTTGTCATCCCCCCCTCTGGGGGATATATCTCCTCACCTTTTTTCCCACTGTACCTCAATTCCCAACATCATTAACATAAATAGAAAATAACTTTCCTCTACACAATATGACCAAGTTCAGATGATACAAAAAAAAAAAAACCAACTCATACCTTGACAGATACATATGGAAGGTCTATTTTCAAACCATTTCTTTCATACCTCTTTTACCTTTTCTGAGACACAGTTTCTTGGAAGGAATGAAATTTTATGTCTTGATTTCTGGTATCTTCCCTTCAAAAACCACAAGCAGGTTCTGGAGCAGAGAGGAATGGCTAATTGAGACAATAAGGTGAATCCAGCCAGACTGGTCACTTCAAAGTAAAGTACTAGTGACTGGACCTAGGAAACTGAGAGGATTTGATGCGACTGCATGCATCGCTGCAAATGACTCATTTCTGCCTTTTGAAATCATCCTCAAAATCAAGCAGACTAATACTTCCCTTTTTCACCCAGAGATCGAGAGACTATTCACAGAAAATCAGGTGACAGAAACTTTGGTTCACATCCAGTTTTGCGGGGAGACACACTCATTGAGTAATTTGTCTGGCTCAGTAAATGTCAGTGATGTACGTGTCCCATTCCCTCATGTTCAGAGAACGGCCAGCGCTGCCACCACCTTGGATTTATACAATATTTGCCTTCCTGGGAGCACTGCATGCTGTCATACTTTTCATCTGATGTGTCCTCACAAGCACATCCCCATTTTACCAATTAAGTGAGTAATAAAGAGTGAAACTAACAAGAAAAGACTTGGATTGGAAGTGAGATTAAAGAGGTAACTGGAAACATGGGCATAATTCATAGCTACTGAATTCCATTTTGAGTGGCTTGGGATGTCAGTGGGGAGATTTCCAGTTATACATGGAGCTGATTATCCTGGCTAGGCAGAACATCTCCTGCACTTATCTTCCCAACTCCAAGATGACTTCACATTGCTGGTTTGAAATTAGTCACAATATAAATGTTTATACAGGTTGGAACTTAGCAAATGTCACCCATCAAGGCTCTTTTTTTTTTATTGTCCAGGTGAAGGTGATTGTTAAAGTTTTTGGTGATTTAAACAGAAGAGTGAGATGGTGTAAAGTTCCATGTTAATAATGGGAGTTGAAGGGTAAGAATGCGTGTATGTGTGTGTACGTGCTCAGTCATGTCTGACTCCTTGCAACCCCATGGACTATAGCCCGCCAGGCTCCTCTGTCCAGGACATTTTCCAGGCAAGAATTCTGGAGCGGGTTGCCATTTCTAAGGGATCTTTCTGATCCAGGGATCAAACCAGCATATCTCGTGTTTCTTGCATTGGCAGGTGGATTCTTTACCACTGTGCCACCTGAGAAGCCCCAGAACAAGAATAAAGTGAGATAGATCAAATAAATGGTCAGGCCATTGTGCTAATCTTGGAGAGACCCCAAGTGACTTGAGATAGGGTGGTGACCGTGGATACAGAAAGAAAAGTTTTCTTGCAAATCTGCTGTTAAGAAAACAACCCTACTAGTCATGTTGGGAAAGTATAAAAATACTTTTGTGTAAAATCTTCCATTATTTTTTTGTTGGTCTTTCTGTACACCATGTTTAGGTAAACATGGCGGTGAGCAGATGTTACTCTTCAGCTTTCAGTTCACCGCCCTGAACCAATCCATCTTCTTACTGAGACAGAGTATAATGACATCACTCTTTACTAATTTATGCTTTGGAAATGCATTTTAAACACTCTTTTTAAAAAACATAAAAGTTGTTATTAAAAAATGCTATTTTCCCCCTAAGCCTCAATGTAGAAAAAAAATCTCTCATAAAAGGCAGCCTCCCTACATTATCCTATCCTAAATCATGGTAGAAGAAAGAGCTCTGAATTAAAGATCAAGAACTCTCAACTTCTGGTCTTGGCTCTGTCAGGCATTGAATCTTTCTGATTCTCAGTTTTGTCAACTACAAAATGTGGATAATGACACCTCTGTTCTCAGTGTTGTCAGGCAAGTCTAGCAGATACAAAGTAGCATATATAAACTGGGTAAGCAAAATCTTACTGTATAACACAGGGAACTATATTCAATATCCTGTGATAAACTATAATGGAAAAATATGAAAAAGAATGTATATATATATATATAACTGTCAGTCTATTGTACAGCAGAAATTAACACAACATTGTAAATAAACCATACTTCAATGAAATAAATTTTTTAAAATGTTCTTATTTTAGCAGACCCTACTTTATACTTTGCACCATACTGACAGAATACATTGTAGAAATAGCATCCAAATTATGAGTATTTTACATTTATACAAGATACATTTATTCTTCAAGTGATATGCTTGTCACAGTGTCCTTGGGAATATGCCATATAGTATGATTATACCTGCTTTATGAATAAAGAAACACACTCCAATTGGGAAATGGACTGGTAGAGTCAATTCTGAAACAGATCCCTTCTATAACACTCTGTGTCCTGTGTGGAGTCACATGGCTCACATTTGAATTGAAGATTAATGATCCCAGGTACTTCATTTAATGAAGATGTGTGTTAAATGAGTGCATGGATTAAATTACCTGTAACAATAATGCTGAAATCATAAACATCTATGTGTAAGGTACTANGTACTTCATTTAATGAAGATGTGTGTTAAATGAGTGCATGGATTAAATTACCTGTAACAATAATGCTGAAATCATAAACATCTATGTGTAAGGTACTATCCTATACATGACTTACACATGACTTATTGATCCTATATATAAGACTTATCTCCAAACAGCCCTATGAATTAGGGACTATTAACTATCAATGTTTTACAGATGGAATATGACCTTTAAGGAACTTAATAGTTTGTATGAGGTCTTAGAGCTTGCAACTAAGTTGCTTTTGAACTAGGCCTGCCTGTCCCCAGAATTTGTGCATAGGCTTATGACTCATGGATCATGGGGATTTTCAAAAGAAAAATTCTAAGTATAGACTCATAGATAAAAATATAATGTGGTTAAAATAGTGTGGCCTCTGATGGCCCTGATACAGATGCTTCTAATAAACAACAGGCAAAGGGGTTGCTGGTATGACCTGTGGACTTTGCTCTTCCTGTCTCACACCAGTCCCATGGGCCGTGGGGTAGTCTATATGTGAGGGGGACACATTTTTGCCCTTGATCTGCTCCACTTGGTTCCTGGACTCAACCCACATCCTTTTGATCCTTACCACCACCTCCTCCATTACATCTGTTCATCGTTTCCTGTTCCACAGCCAAACAGGATATAGGTTTCTAATCTTTTACTACCTGAGAATATGCAGACAATACATAATGAAAATACAAGGTTAAGTAATGAGCTTCCACAGGCTAGAGAATCTTTTATTGCACTGAAGGAAGTGTCACAGAATCAGTGAATTTTACAGTGAAGATGAGCCTTCCATAGATCATACCCAGTCTGGAAATGTCTCCTGCAAAATTCAGCAATGATGCAAGCCTCTCTCATGGCTTGAAACATCACTAACTACAAAGAAAAGACCCCTGCTCAACACATTGGGAAGAAGTCATCAATAGCAGATGGCCTTGCAGCACACTCATTAAAGGAGGAGGAAATTTTACTAAGTTCTTTCTAAAGACAAACTATAGTTAAAATTATAGAATTACAGTTGGTAAAGATTCTAGAGTTAAGTATGAATTTCAAGGAGCTGCTGAGAGATATTTGTAAATGTACAAATATAAGCTGATATAAAATAAATATATAAAATGAATTCTGATATAAGATAAAATCAGAGACACATAAATTCTCTGATATAATACCTATAATGAAAGACCTTTCAGACAGGTGGGGTGATAGTGTTCCACAGGAGATGTGATGCGTGCATAATAAGAATGGTAGGACCACAGTACCTGAGGAAGTAGAGACGGGTTGAATCAAAAATGGGACCTTCCCTTTAACCACAGTCCAGCCAAAGGATTCACTATCACTACCTCCTTAGAAAGCAAGTTGATTGCAATTTATTCCTTGCATCATCTTTCATGGAGTGTATAGACAGAAGAGCCTGGCAGTCTACAGTCCATGGGGTCACAAAGAGTTGGATACAACTTAGTGACTGAACAATACCAGGGGCTTCCCTGGTGGCTGAGAGGGTAAAGCGTCTGCCTGCAATGCAGGAGACCCGGGTTTGATCCCTGGGTCAGGAAGATCCGCTGGAGAAGTAAATGGCAACCCACTCCGGTACTCTTGCCTGGAAAATCCCATGGATGGAGAAGCCTGATAGGCTACAGTCCATGGTGTCGCAAAGAGTCGGACACGACTGAGCAACTTCACTTTCACTTTACATAATCATGCTACTGTTAATGCTGCTAAGTCACTTCAGTTGTGTCCGACTCTGTGCAACCCCATAGACCGCAGCCCACCAGACTCCCCCGTCCCTGGGATTCTCCAGGCAAGAACACTGGAGTGGGTTGCCATTTGCTTCTCCAATGCATGAGAGTGAAGTCACTCAGTCATGTCCAACTCTTTGTGACCCCATGGATTGCAGCCTACCAGGCTCCTCCATCCATGGGATTTTCCAGGCAAGAGTACTGGAGTGGGGTGCCATTGCCTTCTCCACTACTGTTAATAAACCATAATTATTCTGTAATATGGTAATTTTATTTAACTTTTTTTCCCCACTTTTAAAATCCTCAGTTAAGAACTCTTCAGGCACCATTAAGAAGGGATATTGGATGGGCAGGTGGTATTTAGAAGACCCCAAGTTTTCTTCATCTTGACTCTCAATCTGAATCCAGCATCAAGTATATTACTTGGAACGCCTTCAAGAAGCTCTGGTTAAATACAAACCAAACAAGCAATCTCATAAGGGCAGTCAAGAGTGTAAAGCTCAGGTGGGTGAATATGAATCTCAATCCCTCTCACCACACAAGTACCCAGACGTGTCTGAGATTCCTTGGCTAACAGCAAACTGTTGGACAAATTTAGGAAGTCCACCTTTGAGAGAAAACAAAGGTCTATCAAAATTTTAATTTACATAATTAGTTCTCTCTGTCTTCTCAGGACCCATACTGTCTAACACCCCTCTCAGACTCAGCCTTGCAGAAACTCCTCTTTGGGGCTCTGGATTGGCAATCTTGGTTTGTGGCTACTTAATCCTCTCAAGCATTATGCCTTTCCCAGTCTCCTTGAAAGTTCTGTTACCCAGGAGACTTCACTGTAGGAACAGATGTTACTCACAATGTTTAACTTACAAAGCAGATCAGGGAGAGGTATTTGCATCTACAAGGAAAATCCCCAATCTTCCTCAAAACTAATCTTCCCCTTCATTTAGCAACAAGCATTCAAAATCACTGCTCTAAAGCTTTGCTCATGGAGATGCCTTGAAAATTTCTCTTCAAAGGATAATGTTTATGGGTCTCATGTGTTGTTGCTAAGGGAGTCTAACAAGAGTTTTATGTTGTAAGTAATCAAAGGGATACCTTTGGGACAACACTGCATGTTGGATAGTATAGAACAGAACAGGATTGAATGGAAAATGAATCTCAGAGCTAGAAGCTTCCCTAAGTCCTTAGAACCTGGTGCTTATTGAAGTTCTTTGACAAAGTAGAAGCTCCTCTAATGGGTGACAGTGAGTTAAAAGAGCTTCCCAATCAAGTTATTAAAAGCAGCCAAGTTAAAGACAGTTCAGTAATTTTCTTACCTGCAGGTCAGGAGGATAAACAACATGTGAATGTGTACTGTGACCATCTTAGAAACTTTTACAGTTTTCGGTGTTTCCCAATCTGGTTTTTTGAGAATCTCATAGAGCTATGAGCATCCTTTGAAGAATGGACTTGTGGTTAGTGATTTTCAACCTGCATGGGGTCCATCTGGGGAGATTTAGGGTCGGGATCAGTCTCTGGAAGGAACAGCTATGTTATCTGTGTCAAGGTCCCTGGCTCTGCTATTTAAGAATTCCCCAAGGTCTTTTAGTGGGCAAGTTAGGGTTGAGCAGCCTTGCACTGTGAGTTTAACCTCTACACTTTAGAGGTGAGGAAAGCCTGCTTACTTACACACCTAGATTCTGGCTGCATGAGCCCATATTGATTTTATGACCATCGTAAATGTTGGGAATCTCAGAACATGATGAACGTAGGTACTTGTTTCATCTCTAAAAAGGATAGTAAAAATTTTATTAGACTTTTAATAAGAAAGGAAAACAGGAATCTATTGGCTTTTGTTATGATTAATTACCAACTATGGGCAAAGGGGGCAACACATATTTGAAAGAAAAAGGGGAACTTCTAGTCTACGAGGAAGCAGCTAGAAAAACATGAGTACGATGCAGACTTTGGAGTGGGCCTGCAGCTGAGTGAAACTTTATTTCAGTTGGGAGGTGATATCCTCAGTCATTGAATAGTTTTGTAGATGAAGGTGGAACCCCTCTCCTCCCTGGGTTCTTAGCAAACTTATGCTGGAAAGCCTCCATTTCCTTACCTGGAAATATGCTTGTTTCCCTCTTACCAAGCAGTTTTGAGCTAGATGGTTCTTTAAGGGAAGTGCTTGTTTCGACACTACTGACACACTCACACTTAGCAACCATCACAGTGGCATTCATTTCATGACAATTGTTCTCCTGGGCTCTGTAGACCCTCACAGAAAAAGGCTAAAATCCACCTTTAAAGAATGTTCCTTATGAGAAGAATGAAGATGCAATCTGCCTACTCAGAAAGTTTGGGAAATAAAAGTCATATCAAAGAGATGAAATAAAAATTCCATTAAGTTTCCACGATTGGCAAAATGAGCAGTCTGATTTTCTTTCTTAAATTAAATACACAGAATCTGCTTGTTCTATTTCTAAAGGCCAAGGATTATCATTCTTTTCTTGGCACTCATGACTTCGTTAGGCATATGCTGCCAAGCATGTTTGTTCTCCTTCAAACTCTGTTGGGAGAACAATGAAGTTTTGTTTTTTTTTTTCCCTGTTATTCCTTTTTCCAAGCAGCAGCAGGATTAAGAAATGGAAATAACATAGCATTTTAAGTCCAATGATGGTCAATTGATACGGATCAGAAGAAACTTCTTAAGTGAACAAAAAGAGCTTTGTGAATGCTGTGGACAAATTTTCCTTTCCAGTCCCCGATGGGGACCTTTCCTCTCCTCTTCTCCCAAGCACACTGAGAATGTCAGCCAAGCTTCTGCCAGAACTGCCAAAGATGTGTTACCATACACAGAGAAAGAGGATTCGTTTGAAATGCTGTCTATACAATTTTTCCTGTGGGTGTAGATATAAGTGTGTGGGGGGAAGAGGAGGCCTTTGTGAGACTGATGGAAAAGGGACTGTTGAACGACCTGAAAATACTAAACAAATAAATAAACAGTACCACCAGAAATACGGCATGTTGTCTTATAGAATGGGGTAAAACTGGTCTATGAAAACTAACTTTAAGAAATTGTATTCTGTCCAGTTGAAAGTTACCTATGAGAAAGCAGGAAAGGAGCTTGAGGCTGAATTAGAGGTCGAGGGGAAGTTGAGGAGTCTCCCAGGTTTGAAGGTCACACCCAAATATGTGCCTTGTCCGCTCCCATCATTCCCAGAGCAAAACAGAGTGTGCCGAGATGCTCCTTCCCAGAGAGAAAGGGACGTCAGCCCCAGAAAGCATCCGAGAGGAGAGAAGCCAGAAAAGAGAGAAGCCAGAGGCTGACCTTGGCTACCAGCTGCAGTTGATGCTTTTGTCTCTGTGTGATTTCTGAAGTGCTGGTCATATATACCCTGCACCCCGTGCCACCGCCTCCCACTGCTGCTGCTGCTAAGTCGCTTCAGTTGTGTCTGGCTCTTCGCGACCCCATGGACTGCAGCCTTCCAGGCTCCTCCGTCCGTGGGATTTTCCAGGCAAGAGTACTGGAGTGGGGTGCCATTACTTTCTCCAGTCTCCCACACTGCTGGCTAAAGTTTCTGCTGTGTGGACTTAAGTGGTTCCAGCTGGCTACAGTTCCCTTATCTGGAAAGGCCTTTCCTTTTAGAATATTTTTAAATGTAAGGGTTCTGAGGAAGAATTAGAACTTAAATGTACATGGGGGAGGAGCTGTCAGACCATTTCCTCAAAGGGGAAGAGCCAGAGAGATTGGACTGTGCAGGTGAAATGGGGAATGGGGTAGAGGACGAGAGAATATTCTCTCAGAGCCTGAAGGAGGGCGTCATCTGCAGCCAACACACCTACCTCCCACGTGGGCTCTGATGGGGGTTCTTCTTCTGTATTTTAAAATAGCCACACATGGTTTTGTCTGGGGGCAATGAATTTACATGAACAGTACCAGGAAATAAACCCAAAGGTTACTTCAAAAGGTTATTGATGAGAAGCAAATGTCTCTGTGGAGGAAATGTGTGGCGTTTGAAACTGGAGATCACGTCTACCTAATACCGTAAGCGCAGCTCAGCAGCAGGCAAGGCTCAGTGCCTATGTCTGCTTGCTTCTCGGGCTTACCAATCGAGCTGTTTGCACAGGCCTTGAGAGAATTCTCTGTAGCATCAAAGCCTGGAACATTTGCTTCCTACAGAAGTGCTAATAGCTGCAGTTCTCGAGCTCCTCTTCTTCCTTAGCTCCCACCCTTGGCTATTCTTTCAAAGTGGGCTGTCAACAGGAGTATCAGACCAGTGAATACCATCTTGGCTTCACCATCGCCCTCCTACTTCGCATTTATTTTCCATTCACAGCCACAAAGCTTCTCAAAAATCTGGTTCGTCTCTTTTTACATTGGTCCTGAAATAATGGCCAGGAGAAGGAAGACTCAGAGGCGATGGCTATTTCAATCAGGGTACCATGCACTTAGCTCAGAGTTGGCACTGTGAGACGGGGAAAGTGAGAGGGTGATACCATGAGACACTAGTTCTCAAGCAAAGTGGAGGCAAGTGTGCTCCCCAGGGGCCTAGCAACAGCGTCCAGTGACACTCTTGTCTGCCATGACTCTGGCAAGGCTAGCTCCGGGCGCCTAGTGAGTGAAAGCCAGAGATGCTGTTAAAGATTCTCATTACCTAGGACAGCTGCCACAGCAAAGAGTTATCTCGTCTGAAATAGCAACTGTCTACTTTATATATAGTACCAACAGTGCGGCTTTCCTGGTGGCTCAGTGGTAAAGAACCAGCCAGCCAATGCAAAAGACATGGTTCTGATCCCTAGGTCTGGAAGATCCCCTAGAGAAGGAAATGACAACCCGCTCCAGTATTCCTGCCTGGGAAATCCCACGTACAGAGGAGTCGGTCAGGCTACACTCCATGGGTTGCAAAGGAGTTTTACATGACTGAGCAACTAGACAACACCGACAAATCAGTAGCATAAAGATGTCAATATATATGTCAATAAAACTAATAAGAACCTACTGGATAGCACAAGGAACTCTTCTCAATTCTCTGTGGTGATCTAAATGGGAAGGGAATCCAAGAAAGAGGGGATATATCTATACTTAGAGCTGATTCATTTTCTTGTACAGTAAAATCTAACACAACATTGTAAAGCAATTATACTCCAATAAAAAATTAACTAAAGAAAAAGTAGCAACTGTGCCGCTGCTGAGATAATGTAACCTCAGTGTTCTGAAAATTTTCAAGGTGATGACTCTCCTCTCATGCCCATCATTTAGTCATTTCAGAAATGTGGAAAATATTCATCTTCTCCTTCCTAGTATGGCCCTAAGTGTGGGGCTGTGGAATTGAGTGAGAGGGAGTTAAGTCTATGTGTACTCCCTGGACTTTTACTGGCCAAGTGAATACCTGTCTACCATCTACTTCTCCCTACTGCTCTGCTGCTTTCGAACAGTCCTCTGGAAAATATCATAAATAGAGAACATTATCTTATAGACAACCTCACTCTGCTTCTGTCTCCAGTAATCTTTCTTAAAAAAACTTTTGGGTTAAAGCAAGTACAAACCTAACTCAGGAGAGATGTTACTAAGGTTTCAGAGTCAGTGACCCACTAAGGCGAGTACATCAACATGAGTCTGAATAGGCCAGGCTAGTGATCCTAAACTTCATTCAGAGAACCTCAAAATCACCTGGAAGGCTTGTTGAGCCTCCAGTGAATGGGCCCTACCCTTAGAGCTTCTGGTTTGGTAGATCTATTGTGAGGCCCAAGAACTGTCATTTGCATTAATAGCCAGCACCCAAGTGGCGCTAAGTCTCAGCTCATTGGGGACCACACATTGAGATCCACTGGACTAGGTGTACCAAGTTTGATCCCCAAGCTCATGATCAAACATTAAGATTCACAAATAACATTTTAAAGCAGTAATTAACTTTAGTGATAACTCTGAAGAAACTCAGCATTTAGCTACTCAACAGTAAGCAAGAGGCTTAATGTCAGGTAGAAAGAGTAAAGGAGGTCACATCATAGCGCCTGAATTCTAGACAGGAGGGTGCCTTAACCTATAAGTTAGTTGAACTAAGTAGTCTTAGGGAAGTCATTTAATTTCTGATCCTCAATAGAGAGAAAATACTTTCCTTATCTACTTCACAGAGTCATGGAGACTACAAAATGAGATTATTTAAAATGATAAATAATGACACTAGATGCAAACAGATGTAAGAATGCTTCGTATTCTGCAAGCAGCCTGAACAGTGGCTGAGCCCTAAGAAAGGGCTGTGTTCCCAACCCAGTACTGTTGACTAATTTGGGATTTATAAGCTGGAAAACTTCTATGATGGAGGATCATAATTTCTCAAGATCCTTAGCAATGTTGACCCTCAAATTTTCCCTGCAAACCACAATCCCAAAATACATCTTGGCAGATGTGAGTCCTTTGATTTTAAAAGCTGCATTTATTTTAAAATTTGACATTAAATTCCCTACATGTATTTATCATGCATTTGATATCTTAAGCAAACAGGTTTGCTCCTTGATAGAATTTAAAAAGGCTTAAAGTACACTTTTCAAGAGTTATTTTCCTGAGCATGAAATAGAGAAATGGCTATAATATTTTTATTCATTTACCAATTGTTATCAAATTAGTTCCATATAAAACTTGGAGGGACTCAAACATTAATAAAATTATTCCCATTCTTCGTGTAAAACTCAAAACTTTAACAAGTATTTTGAGCATTAAGTTAAATATTTACTTAGAATCAATATTTTTCCTAGGCATAGTTTTACTCATAATATATTTTAATAGTGTATAATGTTGTATAAGTATGTGTATACTTCATAACATTTCTATGAGTAACTTTTGTCAAAATTACAAATAATTATTAAAAGTAGAATTCTAACCAGTGTTTTACCCAGCATTTCCCAATTCTAGAAAATAGAAAAGAAACATAAATAAAGATGAAGCCAACACGTTTCCTTTTTAAAGTTTCTACTCCCTCCAGGGCAGGAAACTGGCATAATGGTGGATTAACTTTATGTTTAAACAATTAAAAATAAATGAAAGAATTTCACAGTACTCATACCTACATACAAGTTACCAACATGGAAGAATCACGCAGGTGAACCATAGCAACATATTCTTTAAGGTAAACATAAGCCAATCTCTTCTCAATAAAAAAGATGAAATATTTACCAGCTATCTGAAGAAGTCCTGAGCAGTCTGTGACATCCCTGAAATAATGAGTACACAGGCTTCTGCCTTCCTCTAAACACCATTTCATCCATTTCTCTCACCCTGTTGTTTTTCCCATTTGCAGCAAGACTGCACATTTGTTTACCTAAGTCATTTGCTTGGGTAGGGCCAGCTGGGGAAAAGAAATCACCTTAGGGATCCAGCTAAGAGACCTGGTGGAGGGAACTTGAAGTGTGAAGAACTGAGGACCCTAGAAGGGAAGGAGGGGCGGGGGTTGGCAATAGACCAAATAGGCATGGTGTAGATGAAGCAGCAAGTACATAAAATTACACTCTGGGAGGTCTGGTTTTCTGTCGCCTCTGAATAAAGAAGAAGTGAAGAAGGGGTGTGTATATGAATTTCCCCAACTGCTCAGCAATCTCCACCTTTCCACTGAAATGACTTATTTATCCATTGTTAGGAGCTACATTTTCCTGTAATATTCTTTTAAGCTGTTGCTGACCTAGTGAAGAAGAAAAAATGTTATATAGCCTCTTAGTTGGTGTGTTACATAATGACAGCAAGGAAGGCCAAGAAGGGGAGGAACAGTAGAAGAGCCAGCATGCTTTGGGGATGAACAAGGGTCTACTACCCCAGCATGTAGTGTTCTGTTTTCAGTCTTTTTCCTTTCTCACATCAGTCACCATATACACATAAGCAAAGCTTAAGAGCAGCCCAACAAAATTGCCCCCAACCTTTATTTGAAAAAAAAAAACACAAAAAAACAGATAGAAAGATGTTTTGTAATGAAATTATCTCGAATGCAACTTTTTCTGCCAAATTGTAGATAGAGATGGTTAAAGGGTTTCATGATAAGAATTCTATTTTAAAAAATAGAAAATGGAAAAGAAATTATCATATATCCCATATAAGGATAAGATGCTTGTATACTGCTGTTTTATTTTTGTTCTTATTACACTTTTTCAAATTCTATGTATCATTGCATGCATACTCAGTTCTTCAGTCTCATCTCACTGCTTGTGACCCCAGGGAACGTAAGCCACCATATTCCTCTGTCCATGGGGTTGATTACTGGAGTGAGATATCATTTCCTTCTCCAGGGGATCTTCTCGACCCAGGGATCAAACCCATCGCTCCTGCATCTCCTACATTATAGGCGAATTCTTTACCGCTGAGCCACCAGGGAAACTCCCTATGTATTGTTGCTTTTTATCAGTTATCATACAGTTGCCATTGAATGTTTCTGTGTATGTGTGTATTTGTTGTTACTATTTTGATGTCTCTCTCTCTCAATTTGAATCACAAACTGCAGGGGCTCTGAGTTTGCCTCATTTTGATCTCCAGCACTTAACACAATGTTTGGCCAAATCAGGAATCAAAAACATGTATTGAGTACATGATAACAAATGCCTAAGAGTGAAACTTCGCTTCTTGAAGGCCCATTCTGAACCAGAACATCACAAACTTTATTTCACGTATTTGGTTTCCAGTATAGAAAATATTCTGTGACCAAGTTTTGAGACATATTACTTTACATCAGGACTTCCCAGGTGCTGCAGTGGTAAAGTATCCATCTGCCAATACAGAAGAACGAGAGACATGAGTTCAGTCGCTGGGTCAGGAGATCTTCAGGAGGAGGAAATGGCAACCCACTCCAATATTCTTGCCTGGGGAATCCCATGGACCGAGGAGCCTGGCGGGCTACAGTTCATGGGGTATCAAAGAGTTGGACACAACTGAGCACACACACACACTTAATTTTCAACATTGTTTAAGGAGAGACCTGGTTCACAAGTAAATAGTATCCATTTAAATCAGTCAGCTGAGGTTGAAAACTTAATAAATTAGTAACAAGTCCCAACTGGGCTTCCCTGATGTCTCAGTGGTAAAGAATCCACCTGCCAATGCAGGTTTCATCCCTGGGTGGGAAGGATCCCTTGGAGAAGGAAATGACAACCCACTCCAGTATTATTGCCTGGAGAATTCTATGGACAGAGGAACCTGGCAGGCTACACAGTACTTGGAGTCACAGAAGAGACAGACCTAATATTGACTAAACAAACAATAACACAGGTCCCAAAACTCTGTTCTCCCCATTTTTATTCTTAACTCATTCAGTTCAGTTCAGCCACTCAGTCATGTCTGACTCTTTGCAACCCCATGGACTGTAGCACTGCAGGCTTCCCTGTCCATCACCAGATCCTGGAGCTTGCCCAAACTTGTCCACAGAGTCAGTGATGCCATCCAAGCATCTCATCCTCTGTCATACCCTTCTCCTCCTGATGAGTGCAATTATGCAGTAGTTAGAACATTCTTTGGCATTGCCTTTCTTTGGGATTGGAATGAAAACTGACCTTTTTCAGTCCTGTGGCCACTGCTGAGTTTTCCATTTTCATATTGAGTGCAGCACTTTCACAGCATCATCTTTTAGGATTTGAAATAGCTCAGCTGGAATTCCATCACCTCCCCTAGCTTTGTTCATAGAGATTCTTCCTAAGGTCCACTTGACTTCCCATTCCAAGATGTCTGGCTCTAGGTGAGTGATCACACCATCATGGTTATCTGGGTCATGAAGTTCTTTTTCACATAGTCCTTCTGTGTATTCTTGCCACCTCTTCTTAATATTTTCTGCTTCTGTTAGGTTCACATCATTTCTGTCCTTTATTGAGCCCATCTTTCCATGAACTGTTCCTTTGCTATCTCTAATTTTCTTGAAGAGATCTCTAGTCTTTCCCATTCCAGTGTTTTCTTCTATGTCTTTGCATTGCTCACTTAGGAGGGCTTTCTTATCTCCCCTTGCTATTCTTTGGAACTCTGCATTCAGATGAGTATATCTTTCCTTTTCTCCTTTGCCTTTAGCTTCTCTTCTTTTCTCAGCTATTTTTAAGAACTCCTGAGACAACCATTTTGCCTTTTTGCACTTCTTTTCCTTGGGAATGGTTTTGATCACCACCTCTTGTACAATGTCATGAACCTCCGTCCATAACACTTCAGGGTTTCTGTCTATCAGATCTAATCCCTTGAATCTTTTTGTCACTTCTACTGTATAATCATAAGGGATTTGATTTAAGTCATACCTGAATGGTCTAGTGGTTTTCCCTACCTTCTTCAATTTAAGTGTGATTTTTTTTCAATAAATAGTTCTTGATCTAAGCCACAGTCAGCTCCAGTCTTGTTTTTGCTGACTGTATAGAGCTTCTCCATCTTTGGCTGCAAAGAATATAATCAATCTGATTTCAGTATTGACCATCTGGTGATATGTGCAGGGGCAAAGGAAAAGCCCCAACAAGATGGTAGGAGAGGCAAAATCACATTTAGAATCAAACTCCCCACCTGCCAGAGACACTCAGAGGGCTCAAACAAATCTTTGTATGCCCTAGGACCCTGGGACCCCACAGAGAATAAGCCAAACCTGCCTTTGAGTGTGTGAGTGTCTCCTGTGGAGGCATGGGTCAGCAGTGGCCTGCTGCAGGGACAGCGGTTCTGACTGCAGCAGACCTGAGAGGCAAGGCATGTGGCATAAGCCCTCTTGGAGGAAGTGGCTATTAGCCCTGTCATTGAGCCACTGAGCAGATGACCCACAGACTGGAGAACAATTATACCAAAGAAGTTCTTGCACTGTTAACAAAAGTTCTAGGACCCACAGCAGATTTCCCAATCTGGGGATCTGGCAAAGGGACTGAGAGCCCCCAGGGAATTTGACTTTGGCAGCCAGTGGGATTTGATTACAGAACTTCTACAGGACTGGCTGGGGAAGCAGACTCTTGGAGGGCACAAACAAAACCTTGTGCACACCAGGACTCAGAAGAAAGGAGCAGTGACCCCCACAAGAGACTGACCCAGACTTGCCTGTGAGTGTCCAGGAATCTCTGGCAGAGCTATGGGTTGACAATGGCCTGCCATGGGGTCAGTGGCATTGAATACATAAATCCTTTAGAAGGAGGTTACCATTACCATTACCCCTAACATAGATTTGCCTCAGGCCATAAAACAGGGAGGGAACACAAGCCTACCCATCAATAGAAAATTGGATTAAAGATTTACTGAGTGTGACCCTGCCTAAACAAAACAAAACCCAGATTCGCCTACAGCCAGCCCCTCCCATCAGGAAGCTTCCACAAGCCTCTTATCCTTATCTATCAGAAGGCAAACAGAATGAAAGCCACAATCACAGGAAACTAACAAATGAATGTATCACAGTGAAACTATGAGCCATGCTGTGTGGGGCCACCCAAGACAGACTGGTCATGGTGGAGAGTTCTGACAAAACATGGTCTACTGGAGAAGGGAATGCCAAACCACTTCAGAATTCTTGCTTTGAGAATCCCATTAACAGTATGCAAAGGCAAAAAGATATGACAATGAAAGATGAACTCCCCAGGTCCATAGAAGCCCAAGATGCTACTGGAAATGAGTGGGAAAATAGCTCTAGAAAGGCTTGAGAGGCTGAGCCAAAGTGAAAACAATGCCCAGTTGTAGATGTGACTGGTGATGAAAGTAAAATCCGATGCTGTAAAGAAAATTCAGTACTGAATAAGAACCTAGAATTTTAGGTCCATGAATCAAGGTAAGTTGGAAGCAGTCAAATAGGAGATGACAAGAGGGAACATAGCCATTTTAGGAACCAATGAACAAAAACGGACTGGAATGGGTGAATTTAATTCAGATGATCGTTATATCTACCACTGTGGGCAAGAATCCCTTAGAAGAAATGGAGTAGCCATCATAGTCAACACAAGAGTCTGAAATGCAGCACTTGGGTGCAATCTCAAAAACCACAGAATAATCTCTGTTCATTTCCAAGGCAAACCATTCAATATCACAATAATCCAAGTCTATGCCCCAACCATTAATGCTGGAGAAGTTGAATTTGAATGATTCTTTGTTGACCTACAAGACCTTCTATAACTAACACACACAAAAAAGATGTTCTTTTCATTATAGGGACTGGAATGCAAAAGTAGGAAGTCAAGAGATACCTGGAGTAACAGATAAGTTTGGCCTTGGAATACAAAATGAAGCAGAGCAAAGGCTAATAGAGTTTTGCCAAGAGATGATGAATTATAAATAAGGTAATTCTTTTAATTGACAAATATTTCATAGCAAACACCCTCTTCCAACAACACAATTCTTTATTGTGACATCATCATCATCATCATTATTATTACATTATTATTATTGTGACCTAATAATTGTGTATTAAATCACAAAGTTTTTCATTCAAAAATTAGCATTGACATTTAGGAAAAAAATATAAATGGAATAAAATGTATTCACTATATTAAGACAACATTTACATTCTAAAGCATTAACTAGAATATAGTGGGCCTTCAATGAATCGACAGTAACTAATTAGA